>OY856411.1:727078528-727271028 GCA_963693085.1 Alisma plantago-aquatica | reverse complement strand
CATGCCTCTGCCAGGTATTGGGTTATTACCAATCATGTGATTATTATAGGTTTCATGCCTCTACCAGGTATTGGACTCTACCAATCTTGTGCATCTCATCATTGAATACCACATCACCTTTACTAGGCATTATACCTTGGCCATGTCATCATACTTATTCACATCCTTTATATAATACAAGTATTCCTCTTATCTCTTTTAAGCATATTCAAAATACTATAACCCTTATTTGGCTATAAGCATAAAACATATATGATTAAGATTTCATTATTATTATTATTATATCCATTTATTATTATTATTATGTTACTAAGTTTCCATTTCCTAGTTTATTTGAACATTGTCATTTCTTACATGAGACTTTTATAAACCCATTATTACCTCTCAATAGGCAACAACTATTCTCATGGCTCACAAGTCCCATTAAACATCTTTTCACCTCTCACTAGGCAACAACTATTCACATGGCTCACAAGGCTATTAAACATCTTGTCACCTCTCACTAGGCAACAACTATTCTCATCTTTTATCATTAAATGATGGTCAACACAAAGTATGAGTTTCTCTCTCATCTCTCTAGGATATTGATTACATCATACTTTATTATCTTGGCTTAACCCTTTCTCAAGGTATGTTAACCTACACTTATCAAAGTGCATTACATCTCAATGTAACAATTGACATGACACACATCATGTGTTACTCATCCAAGTATATTGGATTTAAGGTGCATCAAGGTGTAACAACCTTAAAGTGTTCGACGTGATATTTACCATGCCTTGGTGTATCACTTCCCTCATCACTTTTAACTTACTTAAGTTCATCAACTTATCTTGTATTAGGGTATTTCCCATCCTAATACTTTATCCACTATCCCATCATATTAATCTTGTAAAGTATTTTCCATAAGTCACACACTTGAATTACCCAGCTATCATCAATGATATGGACTCATCTCGGGTTAAGGCATTGTTAATATAAGGTTGTCCATTATCAACCACTTTAGGTGTTTCACCTATCAAGGTATTAGCCACAACATTACTTGGTGTTACACTCATCACTCCTAATAGTGTCTTGCACTCACCTTTACAAGGTATCTCGAGTTAGAAGTGTGCATATGTTCACCATATCGGGATGTAAGTATATGAGCACTCACCCTATCAGGCTAGAAGTATATACACACCATTCATATCGAGCTAGAGGTGTTTATATGTGTTACCCATGTCGTGCATGAGGTATTAAGCCATCACCATGTCGGGCTAGACATCAACTAGGGTTGTGTATCAGGCTACCATATCGTGCAATAGCATTTTCTATTCTTTACTCATATCGGGTTACCCAAATTAGGGTTTCATGTCAACTTATAAGTATTCATTTAACCTTGTATCGTGCATGGAGTCTATACTTGACTCCCTATCATGCAAGAGGTGTATACTACACCCCCATATCGTGCCAGAAGGTATACAATCATATACATATCGTTTTAGTGAAGTAGGTGCATCATCATATCAGGTTAGAGGTGCTTGCTTATGTGCTTGCACCCGATATTACTTTTATAAAGTGATACCATCATCTTCAAGCTCTAGACCTTAGTTCTAAATGTTATAGTTCATGGAAACAGGTCTAAGAAACTACTAGAACTCATAATTTCATCAACTATTTTAGGAAATTTCGGAATTATAAGTAATTCATTAAGTATAGCAATTTAGGTGATGAATAATAACATGGTTGAGTTCAAGTTATATAACCCGCCTTAAGAAAAAATTCAAAGCTCCAAGCTCCAAAGCTTCACGTTCCTAAGGTTGAAGATGAACTTCAAAACTCCTCTATATACAAATAATCACCATGGATAAGCAATTGGTGAAGAAGAAAAGAAAAAGGAAGACCATAACCCTAAAATCATGCTTCAATCCAAGGTTGAAGATGATCATTGCCTCACCTTAGGGTTAAGTATGAGCTCCTTCTTGCTCCTTGGCACCCTTTCACTATACCATACTACTCTTGCATGATATTCCACCACACATGCACGATATTCCACTCACTTACACGATATTCCACTCACTTATGATCAAAACACTTCACTATGGGCGATATCACCCTATATGGCCGATATCACCTACTTGGGCGATATGATCTTGTCATGGGCGATACCCAAGGGCCTATGTACGATACCACAGAATCCCTTCACGATATAGGATCTCTATGCATGATACCTTAGGGTAGGAGGGTGGTAAGGATCGCAAAATTGCACTAAGGGGTGAAACTAGGGGTATATATACTTGTTATTCATGATGGAAGGTAAAAATGAGGTGTCATCATTTTGAGCTAGTATGTTCCACGTGTCCATGCATGAATCAACATTTATCTTGTCTTGAAAAATGGTTAAGTATCATATAAAGATGCAAATTCATCCATTAATTATCCCTTTGAATAAAATATATCAATTAAATCATCACTTTGTTCACAACTCATCACAACTTTGCTAAGGAAGTTGTAACCCGATACAACTCACCTCCTTGAGGTTCTTTGCACGATATGGAGTTTGCCAAGAGTTCACAAAACGATATGAGGCTCCTCCTATGGATCCTTGTCCGATAGGCACTCATATATTAGCTTTTCAACTTGATACAACTCAAGTTAAGCTTTCATATTCAACCCTCTTTTCTTGGTCATTTTATCACCAAGAATGCCATCACTTATAGTTGATTCAAACATGGTGTATCATTCATTATCTATCCTATAAATGATACATAGAGGAATTAGGGACACTCTAGAGGTGGAAATTTTCATATCAACCCCACATTTTGAGTAAATTACAATTTGTACCAAAATTGGTGCACAATGCACCAACATTGTTCAAACAAGTTCAAACTTGGAATTTAGGCTTTCCAAAAGCCACCACTTAGAATAATTCTCTCTCTTATGATGCTAAAACACATAAGGTACATTCAACATGTGACATTTTGCATTATATCCCCTCAATTTGGGTAAATTGCACTTTGGTCCAAAACAAAGGAAAATTGCTCAAACAACATTCAATCGGGACCAAACTTGAAACATAAGTGTTTCACATGATATCAAAACACATTAGAGGATTATATTAAAGTTATAAGAAACTTTATTAGCCAAAACAAATGGGGTTACCTCATAACCCAGGTCATGGTCGTTACAAGTTATAAACCCCTAACAAGGATTTCGTCCTTGAAATCCCAAGTACAGGGAGACAGATATTATTCATTCATTATATCACCAAGTCTCCACATAACATCTTAATGTCATGGAGATGTCGTAGAACTTTGATCAACACAAAGTTCTTCCATACAGGGTTATCATAGAATTTGTCACACAGGACACATACTCCTCTATCCTTTTCAGTATTGATTGTAGAGTCAACTCTGTGTCAGGTAATACTTTTCTTAGTCAGAGAAACATTATACATACCTCATTTAATTCAGGTGTCAAACCTCACTGATTTGTCACCTTTCTCAACTTATAACCTTATGTGACATGATTCTTGATTCTAGGGAGTCTTCCACATTCCTCATTCAGTTTAGCATTTCACTTTCAAGGAAAGACTAGAGTTATGTTTTGTCACCCACTTGTGACTACAAGTCTTATCATACATCTGTTGTGCCATCCAATCTACTGACACAACACTAAACTTTCTTACTACTTGTACCAACTATCTCATTAGTTGTACATTCTCTTTTCGTAAGGGGAGATTGACGACGATGATAATGATGACGATGATGTTGAGGATGATGATGATAATGATGATGATGATGATGATGATGATGATGATGATGATGATGATGATGATGATGATGATGATGATGATGATGATGATGATGATGATGATGATGATGATGATGATGATGATGATGATGATGATGATGATGATGATGATGATGATGATGATGATGATGATGATGATGATGATGATGATGATGATGATGATGATGATGATGATGATGATGATGATGATGATGATGATGATGATGATGATGATGATGATGATGACGATGACGATGATGATGATGATGAGGATGATGATGATGATGATGATGATCATCGTCATCATCATCATCATCATCATCGTCATCATCATCATCGTCATCATCACATCATTATCATCATCATCATCATCATCATCATCATCATCATCATCATCATCATCATCATCATCATCATCATCATCATCATCATCATCATCATCATCATCATCATCATCATCATCATCATCATCATCATCATCATCATCATCATCATCATCATCATCATCATCATCATGTGATGATGATGATGATGTGGGATGATGATGATGACGATGATGATAATGACAATAATGATGTGGATGATGATGATGAGGATCATGATCATCGTCGTCGTCGTCATCATCATCATCATCATCATCATCATCACTATCATCATCATCCTCATCATCATTGTCAGCATCATCATCATCATCCTCATCATCATCATCCCACATCATCATCATCATGATAACGACGACGACGACGATGATGATGATGATGATGATGAGACCATGATGTTGAGGATTATGATGATGATGATTATGATGATGATGATGATCATCATCATCATCAATCATCATCATCATCCACATCCTCATTGTCATCCCTCATCATCACATCATTATTATTATTATCATCATCATCATCAATTACTTCTCCGTCATGAATATGAAATAACCCATGTTGTTGTGTGTTGTTAGTACTTACATTTATATTACTTTTTCTCAACATTTTATGTTGTTGTAGGAATAATGGCTTGGGCCTCTACCCTAATGTTACTATTCCCTGTTGAAGAACAGTTGGACATCATTCTATACGATCGTTCATTAGCACAACTCACTATACCTAAACATTGGCGTTATCTAAATGGAAGACGCTATATTGATGGTGAAGTGACCCTAAATTTTGGAACTTCAACATCTGTTATCGAGGTTAAGTATGATGTTGACGGAAATCTTGTATCCACATCCAGTTGGTGTGAGTGGGTTGGGAAGATGTTATTGGGCCGTAGTGATAAGCTTTTTCTTTGACCGGTTGGCCATAATACCATCAAGGTTTGGATAACCAACATCAACAACGAGACACCCGATCATCTGGTCTGATTTGAGTACTCGACAGGGGATAGCACATATTTGGACTCATTCGATGAGGAGAGCACACCTGATTTCCCTTCTATTCCTACTGTTGGTACCGTCCATTTCCTATCACCATCAGTTCATATTCATCTAACAATGATGAGCTCCGCAACACAACAACATCAACAAAGTAGGTCCAAGCTAGCAACAAATTTACTTTCCCGTATATGCACATGTTTAGGGGTACAACAAGCCCCCCCCCTTGTTTAATTAGCTACTGTGTCATGTTATTTTCTAAACTTTGTTGTCATAATTAGTATTTCGATAACTTGTTCAAATTTGAAAGACGATGTCTGAATGATTTTTTTTAATTGTCTTATCTATATACATGTGTTTGTGAAGATGGAATGAATGAATGTTTCTGTGTGTGTGAATGTCAAAAGAAAAATGAATGGATCAAACTGTAGGTTGCTAAATGTGTGTGAATATGAAATGGAGGAATGAAATGGAACTACAGGTTTCTACATGCATGTGTGTGATGAATCATATTTGAAAATTAAATGTGCTTATTATTCATATATGTGTGAATCACATGATCCATATAAAATATATAATTTGTATCTTGTCAATATTTGCAGGATTGTGGCCTGTTGTTGGCTGAAATCAAAGGGATGTTGTAAACCTACAGTTAAGAAACTGCAGGTTCTGCATCCTGCTAACCAACCGAACAGTAGGCCTGGAACTGATAAGAAGAAAAACATTGGTGTCGGTTAAATACCAAAAACCGACAACAAATGTTAATTGTGTCGGCTATTTTCTATTAACTGACGCCTATGGTTCGACTGCTGGCACTTTTGAGTTAAATTGTAATAGGGAATGGCTTTCTATCATCAGTTATGTAACTGATGCTGAAGAGTCTACTTTTAGTCTCACCCACTTGGGTGTCGCTTCAAAACCAACGACAAATGTCTTACCTAACCGACGCTAAATGTGTTATCTGTACTAGTGTGTGTGCGCGCTTCACACCATATCGGGAAAAGAGGTGTGTGTGTTCTTCACACCATATCGAGCAAAGAGGTGTGTGTGCGCTTCACACCATATGGGGAAAAGAGGTGTGTGTGTGTGTGTGCTTCACACCATATTAGGCAAAGAGGTGTGTGTATTAACCCAATATCATGCATAATGTATATACTTGACCTCATATCGTGCAAGAGGTGTATACTACATCACCATATCATGAAAGGAAGTATAAAATCATATCCATATCGTTTTAGTGGTGTATGTCCATCACCATATCGGGTTAGAGGTGCTTGCTTGTGTGCTTGCACCTGATATCACTTTATAAGATGATACCATCATCTTCAAGCTCTAGACCTTCATTATACTTGTTCTAGTACATGGATAACAGGTCTAATCAACTGTTAGAACTCATAGATATATCAAGCATTCAAGAAAATCTCGGAATTGAAAGTATATCATCAAATATAGCAAGAAAGATGGTGAGTAATAACTTGTTTGGGTTCAAGTTATATATCCCACCTCAAGAACAACTTCAAAGCTCCAAGCTCCAAAGCTCCACATTCCAAAGGTAAGAGATGAACTATCACATGTTCAAGACTTGTTCACAACTCCTCGATATGCAAAGAATCACCATAAACAAGAACTTTGTGAAGAAGAAAAGAAAGGAATAACTATAACCCAAGAATCATGCTTCAACCAAGGTTGAAGACGATCATGGCCTCACTTTAAGCTTGGTGCTCGATATCCCCTTGCTCCTTGAGATAATATGCACGATATATAAGAGAGTATGCATGATATATCAGAGAAAGAGAGTTGTAGGGTTTGTAAACTTTAACTAGTAGGTGAAAGGAGAGGTATATATAGTTGAGGTTCATGAGAGAGAGTGTATAAGAGGTGTCATCATCTTAAGCTACTAGGTGCCACATGTCCATGCATGGTTGACATGTGTACATGCATGCAATCACATTTATATTGAAATGAAAAACACTTGAGGATAATCTAGAGATAAGATTTTGGCCATTAGTTATCTTGTTTGAGAAGATATCTCATGTTTATCTCATAATTTATGTAAACTGATACAACTTTTGCAAGGAGCATCTAACTCATCATGGATCACCTCCTTGAGGTTATAATCTGATATGAATACTTCCAATAAGTTAACAAAACTATATGGGGCCTCCTCTATGGCTTCTTGGCTGATAGGCACTCTTATATAAGCTTTAGAACTCATAACAACTCATTTTAGGGTTTCAACTATACACATTTCTTGGTCTTTTCATCATCAAGAATACCATCACTGAAAAATGAATCAACATGGTGTCTCCTTATTTCTCTCTCCTATAAATGATACTAGGAGGGAGTAGGGAAACTTTAGAGGTGGTAATTTTCATATCAACCCTACATTTTGGGTAAATTACAATTTGTACCAAAATTGGTGCACAAGGTACTAACATTATTCAAACAAGTTCAAACTTGGCATTTAGGCTTTCCGCAAGCCACCACTTAGCATCATTCTCTCTCTTATGATGCTAAAACACTTAAGGCATGTTCAATATGTGACATTTTGCAATATAACCCCTTATATTGGGTAAATTGCACTTTGGTTCAAAACAAAGGAACATTGCTCAAACAACATTCAATCAGGACCAAACTTGAAACATAAGTGTTTCACATGATAACAAAACACCTTAGAGGATTATATTAAAGTTCTAAGCAACTTACTTAACCAAAATAAATAGAGTTAACTCATAACCCAGGCCAGGGTCATTACAAGTTATAAACTCCCTAACAAGGATTTCGTCCCAGTAATCCCAGATGAAGGAAGACAATTGTCATTCATACATCATATCATAAAGTCTCCACATAACATCTTGATGTCATGGAGATGCCATAGAACTTTGACCAGCACAAAGTCCTTTCATTAAAGATCATCATAAGATCTGTCACACATGTCACATACTCAATTGTCCTTTCCATTATTGACTGTAGAGTCAACTCTGTGTCAGGTAACACTTTTCTTAGTCAGAGAAGCATTGTACATACCTTATTTAACTCAGGTGTCAAACCTCACTAATTTGTCAACTTCTCAACTTACATCTTTTATGTGATAAGATTCTTGACCTTGGGAGTCTTCCATACTCCTCACTTAGTATAACATTTCAAATCCAAGGAAAGACCAGATTTACGTTTTGTCACCCACTTGGGACTACAAGTCTTACCTAACATCTGTTGTGCTACTCTAATCTGCTGACACAACACTAAACTTTCTTATGACTTGTACCAATTATCCCGTTAGCTATTTATCTTCTTGTCATAAAGAGATGCTACTTATCAAAGAAGAACTTAACTTAGAGGTATCTCTAGATGTTATATATAAGCTTCCCTAACAAATATGGATAGGGATATTCTAAGGAATTATTTTTAGCTGGATCAAAATTTTCCAAAATGATTCTACAATTGTTCCTTTAATTAATACATCCTTATCAATGTGATGTTTATGAAGAGAATAAGCCCCTAACATATGATATCCATACTATAGTATGTAACTAGACTAATCTTAAAGTTGGCCCTTGTAGGTAACCAAACATTTATCATCTTATCAGGAGTCATGTTGTCATTTTCTCATACCATTGAAAGTGTAACGACCGCCACCAAACTGACAACCAAATCGTTAGTAATTCTACAGAATAATCCTAAGTAGTGGATTAACAAAAATCACTAAAAAATTAAACCATTTTGCAAAGAGATCCATTTCAAAACTTTAAATACATAGGGGTTCACCTTGTACATACACTGTACCATCTCATATTGAGGTTAACATAAAATAGTTGCTTTGTCAAATACTAAAGCAACATCAAACCGCGAGGCATACAAGCCAAAATCTCAGATTGTTCATAAAACCATCACGTACTAAATCCAAGGACCTGAGAGTACAGAGACGACACATAGGACTTCTATCTACAAGACACGATAGACGGTATACTCCACCTGAGCTGTTATTGCTATCCCTACTAATGTTGTCCTTTCCTTTACAGAATGGTCTCTACCTCCTCGTGCACATCCACCTAAAAATTATGGATCCCATGGGGTGAGACAATTGCCCCAGTGAGAGATATGACTCTCCATCAACAATGTTATTATCATAGGCAAATAGTATTAAACCGAGCAAAGGTTCTTTGATATTACTAAGCAAGGTTAATCATTGTGGATAAGCAGATTAAAATATTTCTCATCTTTTAAAGCATTGTAATTGTCTATGATAGGGTAGTAAATCATCTATTCACTTTATAAGGAATAAGAAGAACATGTGTATCATTTACCCATCATATTATGCCAACATCTCAAGCTTATTCTGTGATAATATTGCCATGGTATGATATCCATAAATCATTTCCATTTCTATATGTTGGCCTCAACCAATTTTCTAACCATGTATTATCTTGTAAGAATTCAACCATGTATTGGATTGTACCAATCCTGAGGTCACATCCAGATATTGGATTATACCAATCCTGATAGAGTTTAGCCAGGTATTGGATTGTACCAATCCTGAGATCATAGCCAGGTATTAGATTATACCAATCCTGATAGAGTTCAGCCAGGTATTGGATTGTACCAATCCTGGGATCACATCCATGTATTGGACTCTCCCAATCCTGATAGAGTTAAGCCAAGTATTGGATTGTACCAATCCTGAGATCATAGCCAGGTATTGGACTCTACCAATCCTGATAGAGTTCATCCAAGTATTGGATTGCACCAATCTTGAGATCATAGAGTTCAACAAGGCATTGGATTGTACCAATCCTGAGATCACAGCTAGGTATTGGACTCTGCCAATCCTGATAGAGTTCAGCCAGATATTGGATTGTACTAATCCTGAGATCACAGCCAGGTATTGGACTCCTTAAATCTTGATAGAGTTCAGCCGAGTATTGGATTGCACCAATCCTGAGATCATAGAGTTCAACCAGGTAATGGATTGTACCAATCCTGAGATCACAGCCATGTATTGGACTCTGCCAATCCTGATAGAGTTCAGCCATGTATTGGATTGTACCAATCCTGAGATCATAGCTAGGTATTGGACTCTGCCAATCCCGATAGAGTTCATCCAGGTATTAGATTGCACCAATCCTGAGATCATAGAGTTTATCCAGGTATTAGAATGTACCAATCCTGAGATCACAACCAGGTATTGGACTCTGCCAATCCTGATAGATCATGGCCATATTACTAAGGATCCCATAGTATTTGGGATACCTTTATGTTTCCCATTCACTTTCATTATGGGATATCAATCCCTTAAATTCATCATTGAATACCACATCACTTTTACTAGGCATTATACCTTGGCCAATCCATCAGACTTATTCACAACCTTTATGTAATACCATTATTCCTCTTAGCTCATTTAAGCATATTCAAAACACTATATCCCTTATTTAGCTATAAGTATAAAACATGTATGACCAAGATTTAATTATTATTATAACCATTTATTATTATTATGATGTTACTGGGTTTCCATTTCCCTAGTTTATTTTGAACATTACAATTTCTTGCATGAGGCTTTTTTATAAACATCTTATCACCTCTCACTAGGAAAAAACTATTCACTTGGCTCACAAGGCCCATTAAACATCTTGTCACCTCTCACTAGGCAACATATATTCACTTGGCTCACAAGGCTCATTAAACATCTTGTCACCTCTCACTAGGCAACATATATTCACTTGGCTCACAAGGCCCATTAAACATCTTGTCACCTCTCACTAGGCAACAACTATTCACATTAGGGTTAGGGTTTCCCATTTTATCCGATTAGGGTTTCAAAATCATATTATCATGAATCAAACCCTAATTCATACCCCACTTATATTAGGAGTATCAATGAATGCTCATAACATGATTATCACACATGTATAAGTTTCTTTCTCATCCTCACTAGGATTTTGATTGCATCATATTCTATTAAACTGGCTCAACCCCTTTATTTAAGGTACATTAACTCACTTAATAAAGGTATATCAAACTCTTGATGTGTCAATGTATCATTTGACATAACTCACTAAATGTGTCACTCAATCAAGTGTATTAGGTTGAGGTGCTTCCTCCATCTCGGGTATAGAGGTGTAGGTATGCTTCCATATTGGGTATGGAGGTATAGGTATGCTTCCATATTGGTCTTAAGATACACCTTACCACCATATCGTGTATCTATATTGGGCATCATGGTGTACCCATATGACCATATTGGGTTTTAGGGTGTATCCCCTATTCCATATCATGTACCCATGTTGGGTTGGCTATCACTTAGTTCTTATCATATCAAGTTATCCTCATATTGTATATGAGCTAGGTGCTTGACCTCATATCGGGTTCAAGGGTACATTTGGTTCCATATTGTGCACAAGGTGTGCACCATATCGGGCACGGGATGTATGCCTCATCATTGTATCATTCAAGTGGTATACTTATAATACCATATTGGGTTTCCACCTTGGATTGTCATATCGAGTTTCTATGTTGTGTAACATATCGGGTTACCATATTGATTGACATATCGGGTTACCATGTTAGGTAAACTCTTAGGATCACAACCTTTATATACTCAAGGATAAATTTTATCATATAGTTACACAACAAGCTTGATATCTTGTTGAATTTTTTTACAACAATCAATTACACAGAGGATAGAGTATATCGGGTTTCAACCTATCATCTAGGGTTTCAACTCTATATTGGTTAGAGTGTTCCATTAGCACTATATCATGCATATGGTATGATATTAACCTTGTATCATGTATAAGGTGCAAGTAGGTACCTCCCATATCATTCATTATACATGCCTTATATCATTCATGAGGTATCACCCATCTCCAAGTCGGGTTACCTTGCATCTTGGTTTCCATATTGGGTTTAAGGTATTTCAACCTATGTCGGGTTATACCATGGTGATGTCACCATCACCTACCTATAGACTATTATCCTTACCACACTAAGACATGGAAAACAATCCTAGCATATGTATGGAATGGTTGGAACTTAAAGGAACATCAATTAATCATAAGGACTCGAAATTGAAAGTATTTCAACAATTTCAACAATATTGGAAATGAATAATAACATAGTTGGGTTCAAGTTATATAACCTACCTCAAGAGAAAATTCAAAGCTCCAAGCTCAAAATCTTCACATTCCCAAGGTTGAAGATTATCTTATCAAAGATCCAAGACTTGAGCTCCTTAGCACTATGCACGATACATCACCACTTTGTGGCCGATATCCCTCACTTGGGCGATATCACTTCATTTGGCGGATATCCCTTCTCTTTGGCCAATACAAGGATCTATGCACGATACCCCTATTCCTATGCATGATATAAAGATGGTATGCACGATATATAAGGGAAATATGGTAGTAAGATTCGAAAAATTCCACTCATAGGTGAAAGGAATGGTATATATACTTATGGTTCATGTAGAAGAGTGTATATGAGGTGTCATCATTTTAAGCTACTAGGTGCCACGTGTCCATGGATGGTTGACACGTGTAAATGCATGAAATCACATTTATCTTGACATGAAAAACACTTGTGTATAATATAGAGATCATATTTCGGCCATCACTTATCTATTTGGATAAGATATCTCAACTCAATCACCACTTTATTCACAACCTGATACAACTTTTCCAAGGAAGTTGAAAATTGATACCATTCACCTCCTTGAGGTGCTTTGCCCATTATGGCCTTTCCTAAGAGTCCACAAACCGATATGGGATCCCCTCTATGTCCCCTTGGCCGATAGGCACTCCCATATGGACTCTACAAATCGATACAAGCTCAAATTAGGGTTTCACAATTCAACCCTTCTTGGTCTTTTCATCATCAAGAATACCATTATAGAATTATGATTCAAACATGGTGCCTCCTTCTCTATATCTACTTTAAATGATACTAGGAGGGAGTAGGGACACTTCTAGAGGTGGTAATTTGCATATCAACCCTACATTTTGGGTAATTTACAATTTGCACCAAAATTGGTACACAAGTCACTAGCATTATTCAAACAAGTTCAAACTTGGAATTCAGGCTTTCCACTAGCCACCACCTAGAATCATTCTATTTATTATGATGTTAAAACACTTAGGGCACATTCAAAATGTGACAAATTGTAATATATCCCCTCATCTTTGGTAAATTGCATTTTAGTCCAAAAACAAGAGATTATTGCTCAAACATTATTCAAATAAGACCAAACTTGAAATATAAGTTTGTAACCTGATAACAAAACACTTTAGAGGATTATATTAAGGTTCTAAGAAACTTATTTAGGCTTAAACAATCAGGGTTATCCCTAAACCCAGGTCAGGGATGTTACAAGTTATAAACCCCTAACAAGGATTTCGTCCCCAAAATCCCAGATGAGGGAAAACAATTGTCATTCATGCATCATATCATCAAGTCTCCACATAACATATTGATGTCATGGAGATGCCATATAACTTTGACTAGCATAAAGTCCTTGTAGTCAGAGTCGTCATAGAATCTATTATATAGAACACATACTCAACTATCTTTCCCATTAATTACTGTAGTGTCAACTCTGTGTCAGGTAACACTTTTCTTTAATCAGAGAAGCATTTCCCCTCCAAGAAAAAAAAAACTAGAGTTTTTTCATCTAAAGAAGAATTATCTCAAAGGTATCTCTAGATATTATGTATAATATGCCAAGATAGGGATATTCTAAGGAGTTATTTTTAGCTTGATAAGCTTTTCCCAAGATGATTCTACAATTGTTCCTTCAATTAATACATCCTTATTGATGTCATGTTTATGGGAGGCATAAACCCCTAACATATAGTATCCATACTACAATATGTAACTAGACTAATCTCAAAGTTGGCCCTTCTAGGTAACCAAACATTATTCATCTTATTAGGAGTCATGTCCTCACCATCTCATACCTTTAAAACTTCTTGGATACTAGAATTCCTTACCTTGGTAGTAGTTATATGTGTCAAAAACACATCACATCCTTATAATTTCCATCCTCTATTATTATTACCAAAACCAAACATATAATAGGACCTTTATTTCATCTTGGGGTATTACTTATCACATATAACTTTGTCTTGGAACCAAAATCCAGGTCTAACTGATACTTTTCAAAGTATTCATCTATAGATTACTTCTTATTCATGCATATCAAGTGTCATAAGTATTACTTGATTGTCATGTCCCTGAAAGGAAAGAACACAATGAAACATAGTCCTTTTTATCACCCCATCATTATCCATGTTTGTTTAGTAAAGAAAAGAGATTATCACCTTCTTTGAGTATTACATGAACTTTCAACTATTCATGTGTCATTCAATTAGGTTCCTTGTCATCAACATAGGAATTATAAGGATGATTACATGTTATCATCCATTAGCATTATCATCTTCATGATTACTAGATATGGTATTCAAACCCTTAGTTCATCACTGAACATTGTTACCTCTTATCAAGTAACTGTTACCTCTAGGTCCTCAGACCAAGGTATACATTATACTAACGATCTTCTTTTGTTTATAAGTTGATATGTGATTAACTCAGATTCCTTCATATATCAATTAGGATGTGGTAGAAATATTCATGCCACATCTCCTACTTCATTATGCTCTTTAGATTGTCTCAAAATGACTACTTGATCATACTGCTCAGAAAGATAGCAATCTAAGAGTTCCATACTTACCTTGCCTTCAATAGATGAATACCTGGCCAGGGTATTCAAGAACTGAGATTAGGTAGTATGAATTTGTTTTATATTATGTTTCTTTATTTTAACATGTATTTAAATTTTACTACTTAGTATTTCTTATTTTCTCTAGGTATTTCTTTTACATCTCTTTCCTTTTTACATGAAGAGGGAATTTCAAAACATATAAGAGAATATTGGACTGAATATAGGTTTTCATTCTTCTTATCTCTTCCTCATGTCCTCATAGGACTAATTAAAGGAAGCTCAACAACAACTACCTTTCTTATAATTAGTAGGCAGAGAGAAGAAAAGGAAAGGTAATTCAGAATTAAAAAGTTTTTATCCAACAAGTTTCCTCTTACGATTATCTAGTGTCTCAACTGACTCAGCACATGGAGTCTAGTTGTCATCTACTATTGCCTTTGTCCTCTACCACTAGAAGTAGATGGACCAATATGTGACACTTGTCTTCGTCCTCGGCCTTCTGCTCCACTAAACTGTGATCCTTGTGAGCGTTGCAGATTATGCCTTGCCTGTTGGGTCACCTCATTATTTCTCCTTAGACACTGCCACCTCAGATGTCCTATCTCTCCACATTTATAGCAAGCTCGAACCCTTATTTTTTACAACTACATTGGTGTACTAAATTGTTGTTGAACCAGTGTTACTGAAAACTTTGGTTGTTTAGTACCACCAATCCACTGTTCTTGTGACTGTGTAGAAATCCTTTTGAGGTTTGTCTCATGTTTCTTTGTCACATACCTTTCTATCCTTCAGACCGATTCCACAAATGTGGCAAATCTCTCTCTACTTTATATTGCAGTTGTCGGGATAGATAATTCAGCATCCAGTCCTTTCTCAAAATGTCGAATCCTCTCCTACTCAGTAGCAACCATTTGAGGAAAAAACTGCAAAAGTTCCATAAACCTAGCCTCATATTCATTAATTGACATGGTTCCCTACTGAACCTTCTCAAACTATGAGATCTTTTCATCTAAGTATGTTTGACTTTGTCAGCATCTGGAATAATAAGGATTTTAAAGGCCTTTTCTAACTCGGTGAGCCACAAATCAACATCTGTTGGGTCAGTTGTTCCGACATATTCTATAGCTCCTACGCAGCATAGTCATTCAAAAGTCTTACTAGACCCAGGTCTCTCATTGAGAATTGGTACCCTAGGTGCTGGTGCTAGTATCCGATCTGCCATATGCATCATTGTGGTCATGACTTTCCCAAAAAGAGCATGAAAGGCTGGGTTTTCTATCATAGCTTCATCAAAATGGGGATTCTCAGGCACTGATTCCTCTCTTGCCCGATCCCTTGCACCTCCTACTGGTTCAGCAACATTACTCTCAGCAACGTGATCCTCATGTTCCCTAGACATCTTTAAGCTATAACCCTCCTTCTGCATAAGCATAAGTCACTATAAGATATACTGGAGGATACTAGAACAGACTCAATACCTTATTCCTGTGTCTCTATAGACTTAGAAAACCTTAAGCTCTGATACCAAATTTTGTAACGAACACCACCAAATTGATAGCCAAATAGTTACTAATTACACAGAATAATCCTAAGCAGCGGATTAACAAAAATCACTAAAAATTAAAACTATTTTGCAAAGAGATCCATTTCAAAACTTTATATACATTGGGGTTCACCTTGTACATACACTGTACTATCTCATCTTAAGGTTAACATATAACAGTTGCTTTGTCAAAACATATACTAAAGCAACATCAAACCTCGAGGCATACAAGACAAAATCTCAGATTGTTCATAAAACCATCACATACTAAATCCAAGGACCTGAGAGTACAGAGACGGCACATAGGACTTCTATCTACAAGACACGACATACAATATACTCAACCTAAGCTAGTACTGCTGTCCCTGGTGATGTTGTCCTTTCCTTTGTAGAACGGTGTCTACCTCCTCGTGCACGTCCACCTAAAAATTTTAGATCCCACGGGGTGAGACAATTGTCCCAGTGAGAGATATAACTCTCTGCCAACAATGCTAATATCATAGGTAAATAATATTAAACTGAGCAGAGGTTCTTTTATATTATTAAGCAAGGTTAATCACTGTGGATAAGTAGATTGAAACATTTCTCATCTTTTAAAGCATTGTAACTGTCTATGATAGGGCAGTAAATCATCTATTCATTTTATAAGGAATAAGAAGAACATGTGTATGATTTACCCATCATAGTATGCCAACATCTCAAGCTTATCATGTGATAATATTATCATGGTATGATATCCATAAATCATTCTCATTTCTATCTGTTGGTCTTAGCCAATTTGCTAACCGGGAATTGATCTTGTAAGAGTTCATCCAGGTATTGGATTGTACATATCCTGAGGTCACAAGCAGGTATTGGATTATACCAATCCTGATAGAGTTCAACCAGGTATTAGATTGTACCAATCCTAAGATCACAACCAGGTATTGGATTATACCAATCCTGATAGAGTTCAGCCATGTATTGGATTGTACCAATCCTGAGATCACATCCATGTATTGGACTCTGCCAATCCTGATAGAGTTCAGCCAGTTATTGGATTGTACCAATCTTGAGATCACAGCCATGTATTGGACTCTGCCAATCCTAATAGAGTTCAGCTAGGTATTGGATTGCACCAATCCTGAGATCATAGAGTTCAACTAGGTATTGGATTGTACCAATCCTGAGATCACAGCCAGGTATTGGACTCTACCAATCCTAATAGAGCTCATCCAGGTATTGGATTGTACCAATCCTGAGATCACAGCCAGGTATTGGACTCCGCAAATCCTTATATAGTTTAGCCAGGTATTGGATTGCACCAATCCAAAGATCATAGAGTTCAACCAGGTATTGGATTGTACCAATCCTGAGATCACAACCAGGTATTAGACTATGCCAATCCTGATAGAGTTCAGCCAGGTATTAGATTGTACCAATCATGAGATCACAGCCAGGTATTGGACTCTTCCAATCCTAATAGAGTTCAACTAGGTATTGGATTGCACTAATCCTGAGATCATAGAGTTCAGCTAGGTATTGGATTGTACCAATCCTGAGATCACAACCAGGTATTGGAGTCTGCCAATCCTGATAGATCATGGCCATATTGCTAAGGATCCCGTAGTAGCCGGGATACCTTTGTGTTTCCCATTCACTTTCATTATGGGATATCAATCCCTTAAATACATCATTGAATACCACATCACTTTTACTAGGCATTATACCTTGGCTAAGCCATCATACTTATTCACAACCTTTATGCAATACCAGTATTCCTCTTAGCTCATATAAGCATATTCAAAACACTATAGCCCTTATTTGTCTATAAGCATAAATCATGTTTGACCAAGATTTCACTATTATTATAACCATTTATTATTATTATTATGATGATGTTATTAGGTTTCCATTTCCCTAGTTTATTTTGAACATTACCATTTCTTACATGAGGCTTTTTATAAACATCTTGTCACCTCTCACTAGGCAACAACTATTCACTTGGCTCACAAGGCCCATTGAACATCCAGTCACCCCTCACTAGGCAACATCTATTCACTTGTCTCACAAGGCCCATTAAACATCTGGTCACCTCTCACTAGGTAACATCTATTCACTTGGCTCACAAGGCCCATTAAACATCTTGTCACCTCTCACTAGGCAACAACTATTCACATTAGGGTTAGGGTTTCCCATTTTAGCCAATTAGGGTTTCAAAATCATATTATCATGAATCAAACCCTAATTCATACCCCACTTATATTAGGAGTATCAATGTATGCTCATAACATGATTATCACACATGTATAAGTTTCTCTCTCATCCTCACTAGGATTTTGATTGCATCATATTCTATTAAACTGGCTCAACCCCTTTCTGTAAGGTACATTGACTCACTTAATCAAGGTATATAAAACTCTTGATGTGTCAATGTATCATTTGACATAACTCACTACATGTGTCACTCAATCAAGTGCATTAGGTTGAGGTGCTTCCTCCATCTCGGGTATAGAGGTGTAGGTATGCTTCCATATCAGGTATGGAGGTATAGGTATGCTTCCGTATCGGTCTTAAGATACACCTTACCACCATATCATGTATTTATATTGGGCATCATGGAGTAACCATATGACCATATCGGGTTTTAGGGTGTATCCCTTATTCCATATCATGTACCCATGTCGGGTTGTCTATCACTTAGTTCTTATCATCTCAAGTTATCCTCATATTGTGTATGAGCTAGTTGCTTGACCCGATATCATGTTCAAGGGTACATTTGGTTCCATATTGTGCACAAGGTGTGCACCATATCAGGAATGGGATGTATGCCTCATCATTGTATCGTTCAAGTGGTATATTCATAATACCATATCGGGTTTCCACCTTGGATTGTCATATTGGGTTTGTATGTTGTGTAACATATCGAGTTACCATATTGATTGACATATTGGGTTACCATGTTAGGTAAACCCTTAGCCTCAAAACCTTTATATCTTCAAGGATCAGTTTGATCATATAGTTACATGACAAGCTAGATATCTTGTTGAATTCTCTTACAACAATCCATTACACAAAGGATAGAGTATATCGGGTTTCAACCTATCATCTAGGGTTTCAACTCTATATCAGTTAGAGTGTTCCATTGGCACTATATCGTGCTTGTGGTATGATCTTAACCTTGTATTGTGTATAAGGTGCAAGTAGGTACCTCCCATATCATTCATTAGACATGCCTCATATCATTCATGAGGTATCACCCATCTCCATGTCGGGTTACCTTTCATCTTGGTTTCCATATTGGGTTTAAGGTATTTCAACCTATGCCGGGTTGTACCATGATGATGTCACCATCACCTACCTCTAGACTATTATCCTTACTGCCCTAAGACATGGACAACAGTCCTAGAATACATTTGGAATGTTTGGAACTTTTTTTTTTGAAAGGTTTTTTTTTAAAGGAACTTAACGGAACATCAATTAATCTTAAGGACTCGAAATTGAAAGTATTTCAACAATTTCAACAATATTGGAAATGAATAATAACATAGTTGGGTTCAAGTTATATAACCCGCCTCAAGAGCAACTTCAAAGATCCAAGCTCCAAATTTTCACATTCCCAAGCTTGAAGACGAGCTTATAAAATTCCTAAGGCTTGAGCTCCTTAGCACTATGCACGATACATCACCACTTTGTGGCCAATATCCCTCACTTAGGCAATACCACTTCATTTGGTGATATCCCTTCTCTATGGCCAATACACAGCTCTATGCATGATACCCCTCTTCCTGTGCATGATATCAAGATGGTATGCATGCTATATAAGTGAAAGATGGTAGTAAGATTCCAAAAATTCCACTCATAGGTGAAAGGAATGGTATATATACTTGTGGTTCATGTAGAAGAGTGTATATGAGGTGTCATCATTTTAAGCTACTAGGTGCCACGTGTCCATGCATGGTTGACACGTTTACATGCATGCACTCACATTTATATTGAAATGCAAAAAACTTGATGATAATCTAGAGATCATATTTCGGCCATCACTTATCTCTTTGGATAAGATATATCAACTCAATCACCACTTTATTCACAACCCGATACAACTTTTCCAAGGAAGTTGAGAATCGATACAATTCACCTCCTTGAGGTGCTTTTCCCATCATGTCCTTTTCTAAGAGTCCACAAACTGATATGGGATCCCCTCTATGGCCCTTTGGCTGATAGGCACTCCCATATGGACTCTACAAATCGATACAAGCTCAAATTAGGGTTTCACATTCAACCCTTCTTCGTCTTTCATCACCAAGAATACCATTATACAATTATGATTCAAACATGGTGCCTCCTTATTTTTATCTCCTTTATATGATACTAGGAGGGAGTAGGGACACTTCTATAGGTGGTAATTTGCATATCAACCCTACATTTGGGTAATTTACAATTTGCACCAAAATTGGTACACAAGTCACTAACATTATTCAAACAAGTTCAAACTTGGAATTTAGGCTTTCCACTAGCCACCACCTAGAATCATTCTCATTATTATGATGCTAAAACACTTAGGGCATATTCAACATGTGACAAAATGCAATATATCCCCTCATCTTGGGTAAATTGCATTTTGGTCCAAAATAAGAGAACCTTGATCAAACATTATTCAAATAGGACCAAACTTGAAACATAAGTTTGTCACCTGATAACAAAACACTTTAGAAGATTATATTAAGGTTCTAAGAAACTTATTTAGGCTTCAACAATTAGGGTTAGCCCTAAACCCAGGTCAGGGATGTTACCGAAGGTTCTTGGATACTAGGATTCTTTACCTTGGTATCCATTACATGTGCCAAAAACACATCACATCCTCATCATTTCCATATCTTTGTTGTTATTACCAAATCCAAACATACAAAAGGATCTTTCTTTCATCTCAGGACATTACTTATTACACATATCTTTATCTTGGAACCAAAGTCCAAGATGAACTGATACTTTTCCAAGTATACATCAATAGAACACTTCTAACTCATGCACATCAAGTGTCATAAGACTCACTTGATTTCCATGTCCCTGAAAGGAAAGAACACAAAGAAACATATTCCTCTTATCACCCCATCATCACCCAAGGTTGTTTATCAAAGAGAAGAGATTATCATCTTCTCTGATTATTGCATGAACTTTAAACTTTCAAACCATCAATCCACTTATCAAAGTGCATTAAACACATTATATCTTAATGTAACAATTGACATGACACACTTCATGTGTTACTTATCCAATTATATTGGATTTGAGGTGCATCAAGGTGTATCAACCTTGAGGTGCTGGGTGTGATATTTATCATGCCTTGGTGTATCACTTCCCTCATCACTTTTAACTTACTTAAGTTCATCAACTTATCTTGTATTAGGGTATTTCCAATCCTAATACTTTATGCACTAACTCATCACATTTATCATGTAGTATATTGGCCATAAGTCACACACTTGTATTACCCAACTATCATCAAGTGATATGGACTCAGCTCGGGTTAAGGCATTGTTGATATATGGTTGATCATTATCAACCACTTTAGGTGTTTCGCCTATCAAGGTATTAGCCACACCATTACTTGGTGTTACACTCATCACTCCTAAGAGTGTTTTGCCCTCATATTTCCAAGGTGTATGGAATTGAATCATGTATGTCAAGTTGAACACATGTATTGGGTTAGGTGTATATCGGACTAGGCATTATGATATTCCTCATACCCTTACCCATCGAGTTATCAACCTTACCAATCATATTGGTGTATCACCTTCACCAAACATGGGTGTAACATCCTCACCTCACTTGTAGATATTGGCCACACCATACTTTAGTATATTGGCCATCACATGTTCTAGGGTATTAACCACCTTACCACTTTTGTCATCTAGTGTATTGGGTTACCCACCATATCATTTTAGAGATGTGTGCTCAACACCATATCATCCAAGAGGTGTATGCTTAACCCAATATCAGTTTAGAGGTGTATGCTTGCTTACCATATCACTTTAGAGGTGTATGTGTTCTTACCATATCGGGTAAGAGGTGTGTGCTTGCTTACCGTATCACTTTAGAGGTGTATGTGTGCTTACCATATCAGGCAAGAGGTGTGTGCTTGCTTACCATATCACTTTAGAGGTGTATGTGTGCTTACCATATCGGGCAAGAAGTGTGTGCTTGCTTACCATATCACTTTAGAGGTGTATGTGTGCTTACCATATCAGGAAAGAGGTGTATGCTTGCTTACCATATCACTTTAGAGGTGTATATGTGCTTCACACCATATCAGGCAGAGAGGTGTGTGTATGCTTCACACCATATTGGGAAAGAGGTGTGTGTGTGCTTCCATATTTCCCAAGAGGTGTATCTTGATCACTATATCATTCATGAGGTGTGTGTGTGTCACCATATCATTCTAGAGGTGTATAACCATCACCATCTATGATTTCAACATCATATCAGGCAAGAGGTGTATCCTTCAACACCATATCGGGTTAGAGATGTGTATGTGCTTGACATCATATTGTGACTAAGGGGTATATTTGACCTCATATAGTGCAATATGTGTATACTACATCACAATATCGTGCAAGGAAGTATAAATTCATAGCCATATCATTTTAGTGGTATAGGTGCATCACCATATCGGGTTAGAGGTGTTTGCTTATGTTTTTGAACCTGATATCACTTTATAAGGTGATACCATCATATTCAAGCTATAGACCTTCGTTCTACTTGTTCTAGTACAAGGATAACATGTCTAAGAAACTACAATAACCCATAGATATATCAAGTATTCAAGAAAATTTTGGAATTCAAAGTAGATCATCAAATATAGCAAGAAAAATGGCGAGTAATAACATGTTTGGGTTCAAGTTATATAACCCACCTCAAGAACAACTTCAAAGATACAAGCTCCAAAGATTCACGTTCCTAATTTTGAAGATGACTATCACATGTTCAAGACTCATTCACAACTACTCTATAAGCAAAGAATCACCATAGTTAAGAACTTGGTGAAGAAGAAAAGAAAGGAAAGAATCACAACTGAGATCCATGCTTGAACCAAGGTTGAAGATGACCATGGCTTAACCTAAGCTTAATGGCTCAAGATCCTACTTGCTCCTTTATTCTTATAATGATATCAAAGAGTAAGAGAGTGATAGGGGTCGAAAAGATTCACTAGTAGGTGAAAGGAAGGGTATATATACTTGAGGTTCATGAAAAAGTGTGTATATGGGATGTCATTATTTTAAGCAACTAGGTGCCACATGTCCATGAATGCTTGACATGTGTACATGCATGTACTCACATTTATATTGACATGCAAAACACTTGAGTATAATGCTAGGGATAAGGGTCGCCCCCCTTTGGTTATCTTCTAAGGCAAGACACTTCCACTCACATTATTATATTCACAATTCAATGCAACCTTTCCCAAGGAAAGTTGCAAGCCGATATCCATTGCTTTATTGAGTTTCTTAGCTCGTTTTTGCAAAGAAAAAGAGTTAAAAACACGATATGGGGGTCTCTTCTTTGGCTCCATGGCCGATACTCTCAATACAAGCTCAAATTAGGGTTTCCATTACACAAACCTTCTTGGTCTTTTCATCATCAAGGATACTACCACTAAAAAATGATTCAAACATGGCATATATTTATTTCTATATCTTATAAATGATACATATAGGAAGTATGAGCACTCTAGAGGTGGTAATTTGCATATCAACCCTACATTTTGGGTAAATTACAATTTGTACTAAAATTGGTGCACAATGTACTAGCATTATTCAAACAAGTTCAAACGTGGCATTTAGGCTTTCCACAAGCCACCACTTAGCATCATTCTCTCTATTATGATGCTAAAACACTTAAGGCACGTTTTACATGTGACATTTTGCAATATAATCCCTCATCTTGGGTAAATTGCACTTTGGTCCAAAATAAAGGAACATTGACCAAACATTATTCAAACATGACCAAACTTGAAATATAAGTGTGTCACATGATAACAAAACAACTTAGAGGATTATATTAAAGTTATAAGAAACTTACTTATCCAAAACAAATAGGGCTAATTCATAACCTAGGTCAGCGTCATTACAAGTTATAAACCCCTAACAAGGATTTTGTCCCCGAAATCCCAGATGAAGGAAGGCAATTGTCATTCATGCATCATATCATCAAGTCTCCACATAACATCTTGATGTCATGGAGATGCCATAGAACTTTGACCAGCAAAAAGTCCTTTCATTTAGGGTCATCATAGAACCTGTCATACATGACACATACTCAACTGTCCTTTTCATTACTGACTACAGAGTGAACTCTGTGTCAGGTAACACTTTCTAAGTTAGAGAAGTACTATTCATACTTCAAATAATTTAGGTGTCAAACATTATTGACTTACATATTTTATGTGATAAGATTCTTGACCTTGGGAGTCTTCCATACTCCTCACTTAGTTTAGCATTTCACCTCCAAAGAAAGACCAGAGTTACATTCTGTCACCCACTTGGGACTACAAGTCTAATCATACATCTACTGTGCCATCTAATATGCTGACACAACACTAAACTTTCTTATGACTTGTACCAACTATCTTTCTAGTTGTACATTTCCTTGTCATAAGGAGAGGCCACTTATTAAATAAGAACTTATCTCAGAGGTATCTCTAGATGTTATGTATAAGATGCCTCAACAGATCTGGACATGGATATTCTAAGGAATTATTTTTAGCTTGGTAGGATTTTCCCAAAATGATTCTACAATTGTTCCTTTAATTAGTACATCCTTATCGATGTCATGTTTATGCAAAGCATAAACCCCTAACTTATGATGTTCATACTATTTTATGTAACTAGACAGATCTCACAGTTGGCCATTCTAGGTAACCAACATAAATTATCTGATTAGGAGTTATGTTTTCATTTTATCATACCACTAAAACTTATTAGATACTAGGATTCCTTACCTTGGTATCCGTTACATGTGCCAAAAACATATCACATCCTCATCATTTCCATCTTCTATTGTTATTACCAAAACCAAACATACAAAAGGATCTTTCTTTCATCTTGGGACATTACTTATTACACATACCTTTATCTTGGAACCAAAGTCCAAGACGAACTGATACTTTTCCAAGTATCCATCAAGAGAACACTTCTAACTCATGCACATCAAGTGTTATAAGACTCACTTGATTGCCATGTCCCTAAAAGGAAAGAACACAAAGAAACATATTCCTCTTATCACCCTATCATCACCCAGGGTGGTTTATCAAAGAGAAGAGATTATCATCTCCTCTGATTATTGCATGAACTTTCAATTGTACATGAATCATTTACTCTTGTTTCATCCTAGGTTCCTTACCATCAACATAGGAATTATAAGGATGATTACATGTCATCATTGCTTTCTTTGTTATTGTCTAACATGTTCATGAACATTTTATGATTTTATCACATTTCTCATTCTCTCATTATGGAAGAGATCATTATCCTTCACATATTCTTTATTTGAACATGGATCATCTTCTTTGTTCCCTTTCACTTATCATGAGAATTGTACTTTGTACTTTCTCATACTCATAGGTTGATCTGAGATAATCTCAGATTCTATTTTATTACACTTAGGATGTGATAGAAACATTCATGCCATATTTTCAATTTCATTATACTCTTTAGATTGTCTCAAAATGATTACTTGATCAGAGTAATCAGAAAGATAGCAATCTAAGAGTTCCATACTTACCCTACCTTCAATAGTTGAATACCTGGCCAGGGTATGCAAGTACTGAGATTAGGTGGTATGCACCTTATTTATATCATATACCTTACTTTTCATATCATCCAAGTCACACGAATTAATATCCCTAGATTTCTCCAGGCATCTCATTTACATCTCTGCCTCTTTTATATGGATAAAAGCAATTATAAAGCATTTAAAATAATACTGAACAAAATATAAATTCCAGTCCTCATCATTTATTCCCCATGTTCCCATAGGAAAACCAAAGGGAAGTCAACAACAACAATCCTTCTTATGATTATCAGATAAAATCAAGAGAAGACATGAGAATGAAAAAGATCTATCTGAATGTCACCCCTCACGGTCATCTACCACTTCAGGTTGACTCAAAACATAGAGTCTAGCTATTTCATGTAAGCCTACCAAGTTTGCCTCGGTTGTTGGGTCATTTCCTCCCTTCTTTTTGAACAAAAGGGTTTAGTATGCTCAACATATCCATATCTATAACATGTATTGTCCTTGTATCATGGTCTTATCGGTCTTATTACCGATGTAGAAGCCAAGCCAGGAGTTCTTATAGGTGGAAAGTAAATACTTTTTCCTTTACTTAGTGACTACTGCCCTGGTGCACTGGGCATTTATTGCACTGGTGGCACCAAAAACTTTGGCATTTTAGAACAACTAGGCAAATGTCTGTAGAATTATAGATACATTTCCTTAATTCTTAGCTTATTCCCCTCCTTGGGCATTGACATCACACATGTACTATCTATCTATACTTATGGCAGAGTCTATTTTCTTGCCATATGTTAGTCCTTCCCACATTTTCCACTGTTCCAACATGACTATGTCATTCAGGAACCCTTTTAGAACCCAAAGTTTTAGCATTGAGGACTGCTAACCTAGGTTTTAATACTAATATCCAATCTACTATATGCATCACTGTTGTACTAACCTGTCCAACAAGAGCATAAAAAGAAGGATTCTCTATCCTGATTGGGTCAAAATGGGAATTCTCAGGCACTCATTCTTCTCTTGCCTGATCCCTTGCACCCTCTCCTGGTGTGACAACATTGCTCTTAGCAACGCGTTCCTTGTGTTCTCCAATCATTTTTAAACTTCACCCTTTCTTCTACATAAGAAGAAGTCACTATAGGGTATACTGGAGGACACTAGAACAGACTCAACACATTAGTCATATGTCTCTAAAGACTCAACGAACCTTAAGATCTGATACCAAAACTTTGTGATGACTAGAAACAAATCAAGCCATCACCAGTAATAATTGTGGAATACCACAAACAAAGGATTAATAAAAATCACTAAAATATAAAACCATTTTACAAGGAGATCCTCTTCTAGGAAACTCTTATTGAAAGATCCAAAACTTATACATATTAAGAGTTACATTGTACATACATTGTTTCATCTCATCTCGAGGACAACATATAATAGTTTCTCTATCAAAACATATACTGAAGCAACATAAAACCTTGAGGTATACAAACCAAAATCTCAGATCATTCATGAAACCGTTACGAACTGACTCCAAGGACCTGAGAGTATAGAGACGACACATAGGACTTCTATCTACAAGACACGACAGACAGTACACTCAACCTGAGCTGTTACTGCTGCCCCAGCTGTTGTTCTCCCTCTGCAGAAGGGTCTCTACCGCCTTGTGCACGTCCACCTAAAAATTGTGGATCCCACAGTGTGAGACGATTGTCCCAACAAGAGATATAACTCTTGACCAACCATATTATTATCATAGTTAAGCAGTATAAAATTGAGTAGAGGTTCTTTTATATTAACAAGCATGATTAATCACTGTATAAACATGACAGAGTAATCTCTTGACTTAAGAAAAATGAAGCATTTATCCATGGTAGAACAATAAACCATCGATCCACTTAACAAGGAACATTGAAGAAACATAAATAACATCTATCAACTAAGATGTATAACTGAAATGTACATCAACTAATGTCTTTCCATATTTGATCCTTAAACAAATACACTACCTGACTGATTACTTATTACAATCACTCTTATGCCCTGAGGAGATGAAGTATATCGTTCATGCTCCAACCGACCACTAGTAAGTCGAAATCGATACCATACAAGGTCAAGGATAGAGTCGACTTCCAAGACCTCACCTGTCTCAGTCAGTACCATAACCACTTAGCTTAGAAGGACATCTCGTGTCATCTGCTGGTAGGACATCTCATGTCAACTGTAAATAGCATTCCGGGGTATAGCCACATCTTTGCTATAGAGTTACAACCAAAACATGTACTCTCTTCAGGAAGATCCCAATTTATCCATCCCCATATTATAAGAATAAGGAAGATCACACATCAATTCCTGAACTATTCAGGAGAATCACATTTCAATCCCGATCCACATAGAATGAAGAAGGATTCTACCCATAAATTTCTCATTTGGTCGGGAGATTCACATCATCCCATGATAAATAAGAAAGGTGCAACATCAGTTCTTCATTGGGACGTCTGGATATAATTCATCCATCACCCATGCATATTCAAAAATATTCGCTCCGAGTCAAACTCATTTCACCATCAGCAATTTCTGACACTGAATGGATCTATGGTCAGGGCACTACATGATGAGATTTCTCTTGATTTATTATGTACATTACAATATCTTTTAGCATCAACCAAGTTTCAAACATGGATTATAACAGATGCTATAAAGAAAGGGTAGAACTTTTAAGATCTTAGCAACATTTTGAAAGTATATCACTCATGGATCTTAGTCTCTTATCACATCACTAGGAATTCTCATACCTTCACATCATCACCATCATGATTACTGGATCTGGGTATTCAAACCCTTAGATCACCACATAGTGTTGTTACCTCTATAACCAGTAACTACTACCTTCAGTTCCCCTCACCAAGGTATTCATCATATTTGTTGTACAAGTATTTCACATAGCTTACAAGGATCATTAAACATCTTGTCACCTCTCACTAGGCAACAACTATTCACATTTCTCACAAGGCCCAATAAACATCTAGTCACCTCTCACTGGGAAACAATTATTCACATGGCTCACGAGGCTCATTAAACATCTTATCACCTCTCACTAGGCAAAAAATATCTTTTAGGCCATCAGGCCACATAAAAATTATATTTGTTATACAAGTATTTAACATGTTTCACAAGGCTTATGCAATAAGAGAAATACAACCTTCCCATTATTAGGGTTAGGGTCTCCCTTTATATCCGAATAGGGTTTCAAGTTCATATTATCAATCCAAACCCTAATTCATTGTTCCACACATCTAGGAGCATACATTGATATCATAGATATTCAATCATCCTTATTTATTCTCATCATTTATCATTAAATTATTATCAATGCAAAGTATGAGTTTCTTGCTCATCCTCACTGGGATATTGATTACATCATACTTTATCAACTTGGCTTAACCCTTTCTCAATGTAGGTTAGCCTACACTTATCAAAGTGCATTAAACTCATTATATCTTAATGTAATAATTGACATGACACACTTCATGTGTTACTCATCAAAGTATATTGGATTTGAGGTGCATCAAGGTGTATCAACCTTGAGGTGCTGGGTGTGATATTTATCATGCCTTGGTGTATCACTTCCCTCATCACTTTTAACTTACTTAAGTTCATCAACTTATCTTGTATTAGGGTATTTCCCATCCTAATACTTTATGCACTAACTCATCACATTTATCATGTAGTATATTGGCCATAAGTCACACACTTGTATTACCCAACTATCATCAAGTGATATGGACTCAGCTTGGGTTAAGGCATTGTTGATATAGGGTTGATCATTATCAACCACTTTAGGTGTTTCACCTATCAAGGTATTAGCCACACCATTACTTGGTGTTACACTCATCACTCCTAAGAGTGTTTTTCCCTCATGTCTACAAGGTGTATCGAATTGAATCATGTATGTCAAGTTGAACACATGTATTGGGTTAGGTGTATATCGGACTAGGCATCATCATATCCCTCATACCATTACCCATCAAGGTATCAACCTTACCAATCATATTGGTGTATAACCTTCACCATACATGGGTGTAGCATCCTCACCTCACTTGAACATATTGGCCACACCATACTTTAGTGTATTGTCCATCACATGTTCTAGGGTATTAACCACCTTACCACTTTTATCATCTAGTGTATTTGGTTACCCACCATATCATTTTAGAGATGTTTTCTCAACACCATATCGTCCAAGAGGTGTATGCTTAACCCAATACCAGTTTAGAGGTGTATGCTTACTTACCATATCACTTTAGAGGTGTATGTGTGCTTACCATATCAGGAAAGAGGTGTGTGCTTGCTTACCATATCACTTTAGAGGTGTATGTGTGCTTACCATATCGGGAAAGAGGTGTATACTTACTTACCATATCACTTTAGAGGTGTATGTGTGCTTACCATATCGGGAAAGAGGTGTATGCTTGCTTACCATATCACTTTAGAGGTGTATGTGTGCTTCACACCATATCGGACAGAGAGGTGTATGTATGCTTCACACCATATTGGGAAGAGAGGTGTGTGAGTGCTTACCTATTGCCCATGAGGTGTATCTTAATCACTATATCATTCATGAGGTGTGTGTGTCACCATATCATTCTAGAGGTGTATAACCATCACCACCTATGGTTTCAACATCATATCTGGCAAGAGGTGTATCCTTCAACACCATATCAGGTTAGAGATGTGTATGTGCTTGACATCATATTGTGCCTAAGGGGTAAATTTGACCTAATATAGTGAAAGAGGTGTATAATACATCACCATATCATGTGAGGAAGTATAAATTCATATCCATATTGTTTTAGTGGTGTAGGTGCATCACCATAACAGGTTAGAGGTGTTTGCTTAGTGCTTGAACCCGATATCACTTTATAAGGTGATACCATCATATTCAAGCTCTAGACCTTCATTATACTTGTTCTAGTACAAGGATAACAGGTATAAGTAACTACTATAACTCATAGATATATCAAGTAGTCAAGAAAAATTTGGAATTGAAAGTAGATCATCAAATATAGCAAGAAAGATGGCGAGTAATAACATGTTTGGGTTCAAGTTATATAACCCACCTCAAGAACAACTTCAAAGCTCCAAGCTCCAAAGATTCACGTTCCTAAGGTTGAAGATGACTATCATAGGTTCAAGACTCATTCAAAACTCCTCTATTAGCAATGAATCACCATAGATAAGAACTTGGTGAAGAAGAAAAGAAAGGAAAGAATCACAATCGAGATCCATGCTTGAACCAAGGTTGAAGATGACCATGGCTTAACCTAAGCTTAATGGCTCAAGCTCGTCCTTGCTCCTTGCTTCTTATAACTATATCAAAGAGTAAGAGAGTGATAGGGTTCTAAAAGAATCACTAGTAGGTGAAAGGAAGGGTATATATACTTGAGGTTCACGAAAACGTGTGTATATGAGGTGTCATCATTTTAAGCTACTAGGTGCCACGTGTCCATGCATGGTTGACATATGTACATGCATGTACTCACATTTATCTTGACATGAAAAACACTTGAGTATAATTCTAGGGATAAGGGTCGGCCCCCTTTGGTTATCTTCTAAGGAAAGATACTTCCACTCACATTATTATATTCACAATTCAATGCAACCTTTCCCAAGGAAAGTTGCAAGCCGATATCCATTGCTTTATTGAGGTTATTAGCTCGTTTTTGCAAATAAAAAGAGTTAAAAACAAGATATGGGGGTATATTATTTGGATCCATGGCTGATAGGGACTCCCATTTAACACTACAACCCGATACACTCAATACAAGCTCAAATTAGGGTTTCCATTACACAACCCTTCTTGGTCTTTCCATCACCAAGGATACTACCACTCAAAAATGATTCAAACATGGCATATACTACTTTGTATCTCTTATAAATGATACATAGAGGAAGTAGGAGCACTCTAGAAGTAGTAATTTTCATATCAACCCTACATTTTGGGTAAATTACAATTTGTACCATAATTGGTGCATAAGGTATTAACATTATTCAAACAAGTTCAAACTTGGCATTTAGGCTTTCCACAAGCCACCACTTAGCATAATTATCTCTATTATGATTCTAAAACACTTAAGGAACGTTCAACATGTGACAGTTTGCAATATAATCCCTCATATTGGGTAAATTGCACTTTGGTCCAAAATAAAGGAACATTGACCAAACATTATTCAAACATGACCAAACTTGAAACATAAGTGTGTCACATGATAACAAAATACCTTAGAGGATTATATTAAAGTTCTAAGCAACTTACTTAGCCAAAGCAAATAGGGCTAATTCATAACCCATGTTAGGGTCATTACAAGTTATAAACTCCTAACAAGGATTTTGTCCTCAAAATCCCAGATGAAGGAAGACTATTGTCATTCATGCATCATATCATCAAGTCTCCACATAACATCTTGATGTCATGGAGATGCGATAGAACTTTGACCAGCACAATGTCCTTTCATTTAGGGTCATCATAGAACCTATCATACGTGACACATACTCAACTGTCCTTTTCATTACTGACTGCAGAGTGAACTCTGTGTTAGGTTACACTTTCTAATTAGAAAAGTACTATTCATACTTCAAATAATTCAGGTGTCAAACCTTATTGACTTACATATTTTATGTGATAAGATTCTTGACCTTGGGAGTCTTCCATACTCCTCACTTAGTTTAGCATTTCACCTCCAAAGAAAGACCAGAGTTATGTTCTGTCACCCACTTGGGACTACAAGTCGTATCATACATCTACTGTGCCATCTAATATGTTGACACAAAACTAAACTTTCTTATGACTTATACCAACTATCTTTCTAGTTGTACATTCTCTTGTCATAAGGAGAGGCCACTTATTAAAGAATAACTTATCTCAGAGGTATCTCTAGATGTTATGTATAAGCTGGCTCAACAAATCTAGATAGGGATATTCTAAGGAATTATTTTTATCTTGATAAGCTTTTCCCAAAATGATTCTACAATTGTTCCTTTAATTAGTACATCCTTATCGATGTCATGTTTATGCAAATCATAAACCCGTAACATATGATGTCCATACAATTTTATGTAACTAGACTGATCTCACAGTTGGCCATTCTAGGTAACCAACATAAATTATCTGATTAGGATTTATGTTTTCACTTTCTCATACCACTAAAACTTATTAGATACTAGGATTCCTTACCTTGGTATCCGTTACATGTGCCAAAAACATATCACATCCTCATCATTTCCATCTTCTGTTGTTATTACCAAAACCAAACATACAAAAGGATCTTTCTTTCATCATGGGACATTACTTATTACACATATCTTTATCTTAGAACCAAAGTCCAATACGAACTGATACTTTTCCAAGTATCCATCAAGAGAACACTTCTAACTCATGCACATCAAGTGTCATAAGACTCACTTGATTGCCATGTCCCAGAAAGGAAAGAACACAAAGAAACATATTCCTCTTATCACCCTATCATCACCCAGGGTGGTTTATCAAAGAGAAGAGATTATCATCTCCTCTAATTATTGCATGAACTTTCAATTGTACATCAGTTACTCTTGTTTCATCCTAGGTTCCTTGCCATTAGCATAGGAATTATAAGGATGATTACATGTCATCACTGCTTTCTTTGTTATTGTCCAACATGTTCATGAACAATTTATGATTTTATCACATTTCTCATTCTCTCATTATGGAAGAGATCATTATCCTTCACATATTCACTTATCGTGAGAATTGTACTTTGTTCTTTCTCATACTCACAGGTTGATCTGAGATAATCTCAGATTCCATTTTATTGCACTTAGGATGTGATAGAAACATTCATGCCATATTTTCAATTTCATTATACTCTTTAGATTGTCTCAAAATGATTACTTGACCAGAGTAATAAAAAAGATAGCAATCTAAGAGTTCCATACTTACCCTACCTTCATTAGTTGAATACCTGGCCAGGGTATGCAAGTACTGAGATTAGGTAGTATGCACCTTGTTTATATCATATACCTTACTTATCATATCATCCAATTCACACGACTTAATGTCCCTAGATTTCTCTAGGCATCCCATTTACATCTTTGCCTCTTTTATATGGACAAAAGCAATTATAAAACATTTAAAAGAATACTGAATAGAATATAAATTCTAGTCCTCATCATTTCTTCCCCATTTTCCCATAGGACAACCAAAGGGAAGTCAACAACAACAATCCTTCTTATGATTATTAGATAAAATCAAGACAAGACATATCAGAATGAAAAAGCTCTATCTGAATGTCACCCCTCGCGGTCATCTACCACTTTAGGTTGACTCAAAACATAGAGTCTAGCTATTTCATGTAAGCGTGCTGAGTCTGCCTCGATTGTTGGGTCATTTCCTCCCTTCCTTTTGAGCAAAAGGGTTTAGTATGCTCAACATGTCCATATCTATAACATGTCTTGTCCTCGTACCATGGTCTTATCGGTCTTATTACCAATTTAGAAGCTAAGCCAGAAGTTCTTACAAGTGGAAAGTTAAGGCTTTTGTCTTTACTTAGTGACTACTGCCCTGGTGCACTGGGCATTTATTGCACTGGTGGCACCAAAAACTTTGGCATTTTAGAACAACTAGGCAAATGTCTATAGAAATATAGAGACATTTCCTTAATTCTCAGCTTATTCCCCTCCTTGAGCATTGCCATCAAACATGTACTATCTGTCTAATACTTATGGCAGAGTCTATTTTCTTGCCATATGTTAGTCCTTCCCACATTTTCCACTGTTTCAACATGACTATGTCATTCAGGAACCCTTTCAGAACCCAATGTTTTAGCATTGAGGACTGCTAACCTATGTTTTAATGCTAGTATCCAGTCTACTATATGCATCACTATTGTCCTAACCTGCCCAACAAGAGCAACAAAGTAGGATTCTCTATCCTAATTGGGTCAAAATGGGAATTCTCATGCACTCATTCTTCTCTTGCCTGATCCCTTACACCCTCTCCTGGTGTGACAACATTTCTCTTAGCAACATATTCCTAGTGTTCTCCAATAATTTTAAACTTCACCCTTTCTTCTACATAAGCAGAAGTCACTATAGGGTATACTAGAGGACACTAGAACAGACTCAACACCTTAGTCATGTGTCTCTGTAGACTCAACGAACCTTAAGCTCTGATACCAAAACTTTGTGACGACCAGAAACAAATCAAGCCATCACCAGTAATAATTGTGGAATTACCATAAACAACAAATTAATAAAAATCACTAAAATTTAAAACCATTTTACAAGGAGATCCTCTTCTAGGAAAATCTTACTGAAAGATCCAAAACTTATACATATCAAGAGTTACATTGTACATACATTGTTTCATCTCATCTTGAGGACAACATATAACAGTTGCTCTATCAAAACATATACTGAAGCAACATAAAACCTCGAGGCATACAAGCCCAAATCTCAGATCGTTCATGAAATTGTTATGAACTGACTCCAAGGACGTGAGAGTATAGAGAAGACACATATGGCTTCTATCTACAAGACACGACAGATAGTACACACTACTACAGAAATAGCCTTTGGCGTCAGTTGTTTAACCCCCTTTGGCGTCAGTTTCTGAGCGACGCCTATGTGGGCGCCGCTAAAGGTCGAACACTTTGGCGTCGGTTTTTTAACCGACGCCTATTTAACATATAGGCGTCGTCTTTTAGTAGATAACCGACGCCAAAAGGGTTCGCGCCACAGAAAATAGCGTCATCTAGGACACATTCTGCGTCAGTTATCTACTAAAAGACCGATGCCATACTTCAAGATGACACAGCCGTGCTTCCCTGCACGGCCGTGTTTAGTACTATAGGCGTCGGTTTTATATGAATAAGTGACACCTTTTCTACCACGGCCGTGCTTTCCTGCACGGTCAGGTTGTTTGTAATATTAGGCGTCAGTTTTTATCCAATAACCGACGCTGTAGGTCTTTGGTGACGGTTTTCTGTAAATAACCGACGCCTATATCTTTTTTTTCTTCATATCAGTTTGCAGGCCTGCTGTGGATGGTCAGTAGGATGAGAACCTGCAGTTTAGTTTTCTAAACTGCAGGTTTACAACATCCATTGATATCAGCCTACAAACAGGCCACAAACCTGCAAAAGTCCCAAGGAAAATTTCACACAAGTAGATACATTCAGACATCAATTCAATTTTCACATTCACACATATAGAAACATTCAAATACATGTATTAACATTCAGAAATATTCATTTACAAAGTATCATTCATTATCGCTATCAACATCCCAATTATATCTTACAGTTGCCACTGCTTGTATGGCTTTTTCCCATTCTTCTCTTATTTCATCTAATGCTTCCATCGTATATGGAGCATGTATATTTTTTAAGCGTTTACCTATAGTGTGGTCAGTTTTAAACACCTGCAAAGAGAATGATGTATATATATAAGTAATAATATAAAAATAAGATTGATATATTTCATACTAACTAATGAGACTATATATAATACCTCATGTATGTTATCAATGTCCAATGCGGCATGTCGGATAATCATCTGCATAAATCACATCACATAGTATGCGCATGCCCAGCCGTTGTCTTGTATAGCGCACTATAAATTGAAACATACAAAATAATACAACTAAGCACAATTCACATCAATAATATATACATTGGAGTCGGGAACTTACTTGTACGTTCTGCCAATTTATTGGCCGGTTCTTTTTCATTGGGACCGTTCCTCCAGCCTTTTTGAATGCATCTAAACCCCTACATGTTAATATAACACAATAAATTACATAAGTAAATAGTAATGTAATAACAGATGTTAACAGATACAAAAATGAAATATTTCTCACCAGAATAACGACATTCACATTACGTGTCCAATTTTAGTGTTTAATGTACTTCCCATGGGATCTAGATAATAAATAGTGAACGTCCTGGGGACAATAACTAGTAACTCCCAATGTCTACCGCTAGAGGTAAAAAGTTAACAATTAATAACTCAAAATGCACAATAAAAATGGAATTTTCTTAAGTCCAAATTATAAATAAAGTAAACTTACTTGACATTGAATGGAGCTATTATTATCTTCTTGTTTTGCTGACCGAAAATTTGAAAAACATCTATACAATATTGTTGAACACTATCCGGGTCTTTATCTACCATACTAATCAATGATGGAATCAAAAATCCCACATGATCAAATGCAAATTGTTTGCAATGATCTTCGACTAAGTAGCTACAAAACATGTATTACGTATGCATTAATATGTAAGAAACCAGATCACCGGATCTTACACAAGGTATATGGATGTATAAACAAGATCTCACCTTATCCATGTCTCTATCATTGATGTATTCAGCCAATCATACATAAACAACTCAATAATATCTTGTATAAATAAAGAGCTATCGTATGATTGACCTGCATAATCTGCATCTAAAGAAACAATTATCGGGCAATGTATATTATGTGCCCGTAGCCAACATGCCATTCCCCTACAAGCAGGACCTAACGGGTATGTTAGGTCAGTTGGAACCCAAGTTGGTAATGCGGGAAGTGGAGGTGGAGGCCTAGGTGCTCCTGGTGTCTTCTTTTTAACCTATATATATAATTTCAGATCAATTGACATCATATATACACATTAACAGTCTAAATCAATGTAAATTTATCTTACAATTTCAGTAGTGTAGACGACATCTGCTTTGGGCCACAATATGACCCCGCCTTCTGCCTCAGCAAGTGTATCAATATCCGGGTGGGGATATGGCAATGTAGCTTCCCTCCAATCGGGTAACACATGTAATGGGCCCACACGAACGTAGCCCTGTGGCATTGGAGTCCCGTGAAACCTTTCCCCAGGAAGGGACGGGTAAGCCTGCGCCTCTGCAACAACATAGTCTTGTATTCTTAAGCGGCATGGCTTCAATGCCTACACATTTACGTAAAGAATGTTATACATATATACATATCATCTTGAAAACATATCATCTTGAAAAGACTACATACAATGTCATAAACAATACTTACAGCAGACGTGTTAGGCGATGGGAACTCCAAGATTACTCGCAGTCTGTGCATCAGGAGAAGAGTGGGTCGCCATAGGCTGATTGGAAGCCTGAGATGCCTGCCACCGCAATAATTCTTCCTTGACCTTCTCATCAACTACATCGTTGACCTTCTTAGCAACTATATCCTCGACTCTCTTATTCTCCTATACATGGATAAAAGAAACATTAGCTTCTTATTATTGAATTTCCTTTTGCAGTAACATTCTAAAAAAAGAATAGGTTACCTCTTCTTGAGAAAGTCCCGCTCTGGGTTTGCGCTGGGATGGCCCAAAGAATGCTTTGATGCCCACACCAGCGCCTGCACCCCTAACACGTCCAGGATGCTCTGGGTTACCCAGAGCAACTGTCAATTCATCCCTTGTGCCCTGAGGGATGAACATGCCTTGTTTCCTCTGCTCGTGCAGCTCCCGCTAATCACCATCAACAGAAATTGGTAAATTAACACCACAAATAATCAATATTCAAACGATTGCTCTAAGAGTTGTATTTTACCATTTTCGCAGCCGCCTCAGCAGTTACGGGCTTCTTTATTTCACCCTTCTTGTTTTGCCTCCCAGCTATCCAGATATCATGGCGAGGCATGGGTGTGGCAGACTCCTGAGTAGGAGCAGACTCCTGAGTAGGAGCAGACTCCTGAGTAGGAGCAGACTCCTGAGTAGGAGCAGACTCCTGAGTAGCTGCAGACTCCGCATGTAGTCTTTGGCGAACGCTTGCATAGCCTTTTGGACCCATAGTGTGGTCATGCACATTCAGTGCACGCCTTACTTTTTGTGCGTCACTGAGGGCCTAGTTAGTATGCACATTAATGATTTGGTTAGTATCACTAAATGTTAATCTTGAATAGGTGAATACAATGTATATTAATTAAATTGGGAGTGACACCTAATACCTTGAATTCTTCAGATTTTCTTGAAGCAACAAAATTGTCCCAATCTTCTTTGTCTAAGAAGTTCCATTGTTCAAGGGCTGACTTCTTTTTCTTATCACCCTCTTTTATGTATTCTCTGTTCAGAATTATCCTATAATTCCTAAGCATCTTTCCAGTGCGTTGCATCACACTTTTACGATGCAACTTCTCATCCAATGCAAACAGATTCTGTAAAATAGAAATGTTATTAACTAGTATCCAAAATAGAATTGCAAATAATAGAATTTGTAATCTACAAAATAGAATTACAAATAATAATAACTCACGCATAAATCCTTCCATATCAAGTCTTTTTTCCCCTGAGGAACTTTATGCCAATTATCATACTTAACACCACAATGGCTCTGAGTGGTACACCCAAGATAGTTTACAAAATTATTGCGGTTCACTCCAATTGCATTTCCTCCATTATCAAACTCCACAACCAATTTGGATCCACTGCCACTAAGTGCTATTAACTTCTTCAACAGAGTGATGCCCCTTTTCTTGTTAAGTGTTTGGTGTTGCGCATCAAGTTGCTCCAGTGCTTCAGTGGGTTCATGTGCATCATCAACCTAAAATTTGACAAAAATAAACACACTGAATTAGCCCAATATAGAAATATAAGATATATGACATAACTAGAAGATAATGAATTTTATAGAAATACAGGATATGTTTTTAGAACTTACATTGGTATCCTCGCCATGCTCGTCATGGACAGCATGCTCATCATGGACTTCATGCTCATCATGGACATCATGCTCATCATGGTCAACCATCTGAAAATGTCATTAAAAAGGCAAACATTTAGCATTTGTATTAACTAGAAAAAGGCAAACATTTAGCATTTGTATTAACTTAAAAAGGCAAACATTTAGCATTTGTATAAACATACATGTCTCTAAAATTGTGATCTTTTATCAATTAACAATCCTTCATTGTGATCTCCGCGCACATATAAGTCATCATTAGCTTCAATATTTTGTGGAGTTGGCAACCCAACTGAGAATGGACTGGAGTCATCATACTTATCATAGTACTCTTCTTCATCTATAGGATCTTCAATGAACTGTCTTTTACCATGAAGAACAACCGACCATTTATCATTTGCAGGATCATCGATATAGAATATTTGTTTCGCCTGTGATGCCAATATGAATGGTTCACCCTTCTCGCCAATCTTTTCAAAGTTCACCAAAGTGAAACCCGATTCATCCACTATAACTCCTTTGGTGTTATCAACCCAATTACATTTAAAGAGCTGAATTTTGAAATCTATGTAGTCAAACTCCCAAATGTCTTCAATGACACCGTAATATGACATTTTAGCTTCACGTGGACTCTTATCCTTTGCACTTGCAAAGTACATAGTCGACGCTTGAAGAGTGACCCCACTATTTTGGACGACACTCTTATCATCTTGGCGCTTTGTGTAATATGTGAATCCATTAATGTCAAACCCTTCATAAGACATAACATTCGGTTTTGGTTTAAAGGCGAGGCATTTGATAGTTTCTGTAATATCATTTGGTGTTTGAGATAGTTGATGTAAGACTTTATCTTCAAACCACTTAGTAAAAGTCTTATTATGCTCTCTAGCAAGCCACATTGAACTTGCTCGAGGATGTTGTCTCTTTATGAAATTGGTATGTTCCTCGATATAAACACTCACTTCGTCCATATTGTGTAAAATATACAAGTGAGCTTATTCCAGCTGCTCACGGCTGATTACTTTCACCCGTAATCCCAAAATTCCTTTGCCCTCCTCAATATTCTTGTCATTATTAGGAGTGTCATTACCACTGAGAAAGTCATTGCAAAAATCTATAACCTCTCTCGCCACATAACCTTCAATAATACTCCCTTCAGGCCGATAACGGTTTCGAACATCACCTTTAAAAACGCTCATGTATCGTTCAAAGGGATACATCCAATGCAAGAAAACTGGTCCCAACATTTTCACTTCCCTAGTCAAGTGGACAACAAGATGTACCATGATATCAAAGAATGAAGGAGGGAAATACATCTCAAGCTGACATAGGGTAACAACCACTTCTCTTTGCAAATTATCGAGAGTATCAGGGTCAATAACTTTGCTGCATAGACTGTTGAAAAAGAAACAAAGTCTGGTAATTGCAAACCTTACATGCTTCGGCAATATAGATCGAATTGCCACGGGCAATATTTGTTGCATTAGAGTGTGACAATCATGAGATTTAAGACCTATCAACTTCAGATCTTTCATTGATACCAATCTACGGATGTTGGATGAGTAACCATGTGGCACCTTAACATTTACCAAGCATTCACAAAAAGTTTTCGTCTCCTTTCTAGACAACGTGTAACAAGCGGGAGGTAAGTATGTTATTTTATTACCCATTTCACGTAGTTCTGTTAATTCTGACCTTATTCCCATTTCACGTAGGTCCAGTCTAGATTTTATCCCATCTTTAGTCTTACCTGGTATATTTAACAGAGTACCAATGATGCTATCACAGACATTTTTCTCAACGTGCATTACATCGATACAATGCCTGACTGTCAAAGAACTCCAATAAGGAAGATCCCAAAATATTGACTTCTTCTTGAATGAAGAATTGTCACTCTGTGTGGCCATACTACATTGTGATTTCTTACCAAATTCATTGACAATGTCTTTTACTCTTGCATAAACAACATCCCCTGGTATAGGTTTAGGTGCACTCCATTCATCATTCCATCCATTGAATGCTTTGCGCTTCCTACGATACGGATGGAAGTTTGAAAGAAACCTTCGATGACCAAGATATACAATCTTGCCGCCATGTTTTAGTCTTATTGAATCAGTGTTTTCTTCACATATAGGACACGCTTTAGCTCCTTTGACACTATATCCAGACAAATTCCCATATGCTGGAAAGTCATTAACAGTGCAAAACAACATAGCGTGCAAACGAAATGTCTCTCTTGCTGAAGCATCATAGGTCATCACACCTTCAGCCCAAAGTTTCTTTAAGTCATCAATCAAAGGTTCAAGATAAACATCAATATCATTTCCGGGTTGTTTAGGGCCCGATATCAACAACGACAACATAACATACTTATTTTTCATACACATCCAAGGAGGAAGATTGTATATAACAAGCATGACTGGCCAAGTGCTATGTTGGCTGCTCAATGTCCCGTACGGATTCATCCCATCTGTACAAAGCCCAAGTCTTAGATTCCTATCTTCTTCACCAAATTTGGGGTACAATAGATCAATCTTCTTCCACTGTGGGGAATCATACGCATGTCGTAGGATCCCATCATTATTTTTCTTAACATCTGCATGCCACCTCAAATTCTTCGCATCTTTCAGATTTGCAAACAAGCATTGAAACCGTGATATTATAGGTAGATACCACAACACCTTGGCAGGAGAACCAGTTTTGGACTCCCCCGAAGTCATCAATTTATACCTTGACGCACCACATTTTGGACAATCTTTCAAATCTACATAGTCCTTTTGAAATAATACACAATCATTCGGGCATGCATGTATCTTCTTGGCCTCCATTCCCATTGGGCACAACATTTTCTTTACCTGGTATGTTGAGATTGGCAGCTCGTTTCCTTCAGGAAGCATTTCTTTCAACAAAGTCAACAATGAAGTGAAGCTTTTGTCGCTCCATCTATTGTTAGCTTTCAACTTATACAATCTCAACACAGCGCTAAGCTTCGTAAACTTAGCACAGCCTGTGTATAACGGTATCTCAGCATCATGCACAATGTTTCTAAAGATAGGAGGTGGATCGGTGTGCTCTACCCTACAACTATCCAGCATCGCATCAACGATGTCTGCTGGAACTGGTTCGTTCACATTTACGTCATCAGAGGCAATTTCTTCTTCCACCCAAGCACTGCTATCGACATCTACTAGTTTCGATTTTGAAATCTCTCCATGCCAGTGCCATTCTGTATAGCCTTGTACAATCCCGTTGCACATGACATGACTTTTGATTTCCTCACCAGTGTTGACTTTCAAGTTGTTACCGCAATGCCTACATGGACAGTAGAACCTATCTATAGGTTTTTTCCTATGTTCCTCGGCAAATCTAATAAACTGATCAAGACCAGATATAAACTCTGGGGTGCAACGATTACGAATGGACATCCATGATCTATCCATTCTATGATCAGAGAAAACAAGTATATATTAGGAAACAAGTATATATTAGGAAAAGATTAGGGTATACACTTACATCCTAAGTGTATAATGTGATTTCATTATTATATATAATAAATGTGTACCACCTATCCCATCCTTGAACACCTAATCTCACTAGTAAGTGTATAATGTGTATTGGGTTTTCAAGAAAATTTCGACAGCATTTCCCCGCTGTTCTCTAAGTACATATGTACTTAGAGAACAAACGGGGAAATGCTACCGAAATTTTCTCAAAAACCCAATACACATTATACACTTACATCCTAAGTGAGATTAGGTGTTCAAGAACAGTCCCAAACCGGGGACTATCCAAGATTTACTCCTAATGAGTCAATCTTGGACAGGTTTCTAGGCCAACAAACACAATAATAGATATCTACAATGAAGCCGGACTCCATACAAACAATATATAATTTAGTGATTGTTCATTCTAATTTATACCAATGTACAAGTAATATAAAGAACAATGATTGTTCACTTTCTAGGCCAACAAACACATGTGATGTCATTCTTATATATAATAAATGTGTACCACCTATCCCATCCTTGAACACCTAATCTCACTAGTAAGTGTATAATGTGTATTGGGTTTTCAAGAAAATTTTGGCAGCATTTCCCCGCTGTTCTCTAAGTACATATGTACTTAGAGAACAAACGGGGAAATGCTACCGAAATTTTCTCGAAAACCCAATACACATTATACACTTACATCCTAAGTGAGATTAGGTGTTCAAGAACAGTCCCAAACCGGGGACTATCCAAGATTTACTCCTAATGAGTCAATCTTGGACGGGTTTCTAGGCCAACAAACACAATAATAGATATCTACAACGAAGTCGGACTCCATACAAACAGTATATAATTTAGTGATTGTTCATTCTAATTTATACCAATGTACAAGTAATATAAAGAACAATGATTGTTCACTTTCTAGGCCAACAAACACATGTGATGTCATTGTTATATATAATAAATGTGTACCACCTATCCCATCCTTGAACACCTAATCTTACTAGTAAGTGTATAATGTGTATTGGGTTTTCAAGAAAATTTCGGCAGCATTTCCCCGCTGTTCTCTAAGTACATATGTACTTAGAGAACAAACGGGGAAATGCTACCGAAATTTTCTCGAAAACCTAATACACATTATACACTTACATCCTAAGTGAGATTAGGTGTTCAAGAACAGTCCCAAACCCGGGACTATCCAAGATTTACTCCTAATGAGTCAATCTTGGACGGGTTTCTAGGCCAACAAACACAATAATAGATATGTACATGTTAGGCTTTCATCACAATTGATGTTAGGGTTTCATCAATGTTAGTGTTTAATCAAATCAAATTAGGATGCTAGAATGGGCAAGTTTAAATCAAATTAGGGTTTAAATCAAATCAAACACGGCCGTGGCTGTGTTGGCCTACCACGGCCGTGCTGGGCAGCACGACCGTGGTAGGCCATTCTTCTCAGTTATCAGTGAAAGAAGTAGAACACTAACTAGTCTTAGGTTTTGAAGTCAGAGCAGCAAGCAGAGCAGAGCAGCGGGCGGCAAGGAAGAAGACAAGGAAGAAGGTGCTACGGCTAATACCTTATGAGCAGCGGAGGCAAGCAAGAAGACAACGCCGCAGTAGGGCGTGAGCAGGGAGGAAGGAGCGGGTGGCGGCGGCGCAAGGAGGAAGGCGGCGGGCGGCGGCGGCGACGCAGAGCAGCAGCAGGGATCGTCGGCGGCGAGCGAGAAGCAGCAGGCACCAGGCACCAGGCGGCGATTTTGGGAGAGCGCACAGGAGAATCGATGAAACATGAAGAAAGGGGGAAGAGTCGGGTGATCGGGCCTCTATTAAGTTGGTCAACGGCGTCGGTTATCTAGGACAACCGACACCTATTATCTTCAGCGTCGGTTGATCGTAATAACCGACGTCCAATTAGACAATCTTTACCCCAAATTAATTGGCGGGAACTATTATCAGCGTCGATTATCCAAGGATAATCGACACCGAAAGTGGAACTTTTCGCGCAAAATTTCATTTCACATAGGCGTCGGTGAATTGTTAAACAACCGACGCTGTATGTGACCCAGATTTTTTTCGCTCGAAAATTGGATTTCGCGGGCGCCTTTAGGCGTCGGTTGGTTACACTCAGCTGACGCTGAATACAAAGCGGTACCCGTGTCTGGCTGGTCTTCGAATATAGACGTCGGTTTGTATAAATAACCGACGCCGAATATTATAGGCGTCGGTTGTCCGAAATAATCGATGCCCAGAAAAGCGACACTGAACGCTATTTCTGTAGTAGTGACACTCAACCTAAGTTGTTACTGCTACCCTGACTATTGTTCTCCCTCTGCAGAAGGGTCGCTACCGCCTCGTGCACGTCCACCTAAAAATTGTGGATCCCACAGGGTGAGACAATTGTCCCAGCGAGAGATATAACTCTCAGACGACCATATTATTATCATAGTTAAGCAGTATAAAACCGAGCATAGGTTCTTTTATATTAACAAGCATGATTAATCACTGTATAAATAGGATAGAGTAATCTCTTGACTTAAGAAAAATGAAGCATTTATCCATGGTAGAACTATAAACCATCGATCCACTTTACAAGGAACATTGAAGAAACATAAATAACATCTATCAACTAAGATGTATAATTAAAATGTACATCAACCAATGTCTTTCCGTATTTGATCCTTAAACAAATATGCTACCCGTCGAATTAAATATTACAATCACACTTATGCCCTGAGGAGATGAAGAATACTGTTCATGCTCCAACCGACCACTAGTAAGTTGAAATAAGTACCATACAAGGTCAAGGATAGAGCCAGCTTCCAATACCTCACCTATCTCGGTCAGTACGAGACCCACTTAGCTTAGCAGGACATCTCGTGTCATCTGTTGGTAGGACATCTCGTGCCAACTGCAAATAACATGCTGAGGTATAGTGACATCTTCACTATAGATTTACAGCCATATCACGTACTCTCTTCAAGGAGATCTCAATTTATCCATCCCTTGATTATAAGAATAAGGAAGATTACACATCAATTCCTCAACTATTTAGGAGAATCACATTTCAATCCCGATCCACATAGAATGAAGAAGGATTCTACCCATAAATTTTTGATTTGGTCGAAAGATTCACATCACCCCGTGGTAAATAAGAAAGGTGTGACATTAGTTCTTCATTGGGACACCTAGATATAATTTGTCCATCACCCTCGCATATTCAAAAATATGCTCTCTGAGTTAACTCATTTCACCATCAGCAATTTCTGACACTGAATGGATCTATAGTCAGAGAACTACATAATGATATTTCTTTTGATTATTTAGGTACATTATAGTATCATTTAGCATCAACTAAGTTTCAAAAATGAATTATAACATATGCTATGAAGAAAGGGTAATACTTTTAAGATTTTTGGAACATTTTGAAAGTATATCACTCAGGGATCTTAGTCCCTTATCACATCACTAGGAATTCTCATCTCTTCACATCATCATCATCATGATTATTGGATCTGGGTATTCAAACCCTTAGATCACCACATAGCATTGTTACCTCTATAACCGGTAACTATTACCTCTAGGTCCTCAAACCAAGGTATTCATCATATTTGTTGTGACAAAGTGGATTTTGGGCTTAATTCCAAGGAAGGAATTTCTTTTAAGGTGTGTAGGATGTGATGGAGTGAACATTTGGAATCCTAAATGTCCAATGATACAAGTGAAATAATATGGTTGAGTTATATTAAGAGTTCCAAGCTTTTGACAAAGTAGGTGTGTTGATGTGAGGTTGACATAATGATTAAGACATCTCTTTTAATGCCTTTTTGAGGAATTTAATTGAATGGTCTAATAGATGATATCCTAATCTGGAACATACCATCAGTAACATAAATCCCACATAAGGATGAAGATAAGATAAGTAATAATGTATATATCCTAATGAACTAATCTAAACCCTAATATGGATATAATTGGGGTTAAGATGAGATGTAAGATGATGAGAACCTGATGATAGCATATGATCTTGTCTTAATAAGGTTTGACCAAAGATATAGATGACATGAGGAATATGTGATTAGAATGATCTATCTCTCGATCAAGGTATGCCATTACCTCTTACTTGGCTTATTATACAATATGCTTGTGTTATATGTGTAGTAAAATACTTGGAATATGGTATTGGATGAAATGATTGTTCTTGTATGATATCTTGCTTGATTTTCCATACTTATCGCTATGAACACATGAAACATAAGATATCAAATCCATCATATGATATCACTAAACTCTTTGGTAGTACAGTGCATTGAAGTGATCTCAAACTCTTTGGTAGTAGATCACATGTGTTAGATCTCAAACTCTTTGGTAGTAGATCACACGTTAAATGATCTCAAACTCTTTGGTATTAGATAATAAGGCCTAAAAACATCAAAGCCCTTGGGGGAAGATGTACGAGATATATGATGGAAATGTGCTTAAAATATATGCGTTCTCTTTCTTGTTAATGAATATATTTTTTCCAGTATATGATTTTCTTTATATTTGTTTAATGCTGCCAAGTACTAGTTTTATCTTATTGCCAAGATATGATAGAGGTATATAAAAGACACGTAGGCATACTCAGTACAATATTCTTGAATATTGTGCTGATGTGTACCGCATGAAATCTTTTGTTTAGGTTGTGGTTATGCTCTTGAAGATCCAGGATAGTTGAGAGTTGTGTGGCGAGCTGATGTACAGGTGGACCTGTTATCTTAAGATCCTGTTGTTTAGTTGTAGTACATGTATATGTAGAAGTTTATTGTTCAATATGTAACATCAAATGTTGTAACAATTCAAGTTGTAATTATATGTTGAATGGTGAACATGTGTTGTATGGTTTTATTATTGTTCATGTACATGTGCTACTGTGTTTCCTTCTGACGACCTTGATTTTCTTCTTCTTAGCCTAGTGTGTGGGGCTCAAATTGGGATTCTCTCTAAGGTGAGGTTTCAATTTGGACGTCACACATCAGATTAAGTTTTAGAAAATATGAGGACGTCACATTTTTTGTACAAGTATTTCACATACCTTACAAGGCTCATTAAAAATCTTGTCACCTCTCACTAGGCAACAACTATTCACATGGCTCACAAGTCCCATTAAACATCTTGTCACCTTTCACTAGGCAACAAATATTCACATGGCTCACAAGGCTCATTAAATATCTTGTCACCTCTCACTAGGCAACAAATATCTTTTAGGTCATCAGATCACATAAACATTATACTTGTTATACAAGTATTTAACATGTTTCATAAGGCTTATGCAATAAGAAAAATACAACCTTCCCATTATTAGGGTTAGGGTCTAACTTTAAAGCCGAATAGGGTTTCAAGTTCATTTTATCAATCCAAACCCTAATTCATTGCTCCACACATCTAGGAGCATACATTGATATCATAAGTATTCAATCATACTTATTTATTCTCATCATTTATCATTAAATGATTATCAATGCAATGTATGAGTTTCTTTCTCATCCTCACTGGGATATTGATTACATCATACTTTATCAACTTGGCTTAACCCTTTCTCAATATAGGTTAGCCTACACTTATCAAAGCGCATTAAACTCATTATATCTTAATGTAACAACTGACATGACACACTTCATGTGTTACTCATCCAAGTATATTGGATTTGAGGTGCATCAAGGTGTATCAACCTTGAGGCGCTGGGTGTGATATTTATCATGACTTGGTGTATCACTTCCCTCATCACTTTTAACTTACTTAAGTTCATCAACTTATCTTGTATTAGGGTATTTCCCATCCTAATACTTTATGCACTAACTCATCACATTTATCATGTAGTATATTGGCCATAAGTCACACACTTGTATTACCCAACTATCATCAAGTGATATGAACTCAGCTCGGGTTAAGGCATTGTTGATATATGGTTGATCATTATCAACCACTTTAGGTGTTTCACCTATCAAGGTATTAGCCACACCATTACTTGGTGTTACACTCATCACTCCTAAGAGTGTTTTTCCCTCACCTCTACAAGGTGTATCAAATTGAATCATGTATGTCAAGTTGAACACATGTATTGGGTTAGGTGTATATTGGACTAGGCATCATCATATCCCTCATACCCTTACCCATCAAGGTATCAACCTTACCAATCATATTGGTGTATCAACTTCACCATACATGGGTGTAGCATCCTCACCTCACTTGAAGATATTGGCCACACCATACTTTAGTGTATTGGCCATCACATGTTCTAGGGTATTAACCACCTTACCACTTTTGTTATCTAGTGTATTGGGTTACCCACCATATCATTTTCGAGATGTGTGCTCAACACCATATCGTCCAAGAGGTGTATGCTTAACCCAATATTGGTTTCGAGGTGTATGCTTTCTTACCATATCACTTTAGAGGTGTATGTGTGCTTACCATATCGGGAAGAGGTGTGTTATTGCTTACCATATCACTTTATAGGTGTATGTGTGCTTTCCATATCGGGCAAGAGGTGTATGCTTGCTTACCATATCACTTTAGAGGTGTATGTGTGCTTACCATATCGAGCAAGAGGTGTGTGCTTTCTTACCATATAACTTTAGAGGTGTATGTGTGCTTACTGTAACGACCCTAACCTGGGTTATGAGGTAACCCTATTTGTTTGGGCTAAGTAATTTTCTTATAACTATAATATAATCCTATAAGGTTTTCTGTTATCATGTGACACACTTATGTTTCAAGTTTGGTCCCGATTGGATGCTGTTTGAGCAATGTTCCTTTATTTTGGACCAAAGTGCAGTTTACCCAAGTTGAGGGGTTATATTGCAAAATGTCACATGTTAAACGTGCCTTATATGTTTTATCATCATAAAAGAGAGAATGATGCAAGGTGGTGGCTTGTGGAAAGCCTAAATTCCAAGTTTGAACTTGTTTGAACAATGTTGGTACCTTGTGCACCAATTTTGGTACAAATTATAATTTACCCAAAATGTGGGGTTGATATGCAAATTATCAAATCTAGAGTGTTCCTACTTCCTCTATGTATCATTTATAGGAGATATAATTAATTATACAACATGTTTGATTCCATTATGAATGATGGTAATCTTGGTGATGAAATGACCAATAAAAGGGTTGAATATGAAAGCTTAACTTGAGTTGTATCAAGTTGAAAAGCTTATATATGAGTGCCTATCGGCCAAGGAACCCAATGAGGTGTCCCATATCATTTTTTGGAATCTTGGCAAAGTCCATATCGTGCAAAGAATCTCAAGGAGGTGAGGTGTGTCGGATTACAACTTCCTTAGCAAAGTTGTGATGAGTTGTGAATAAAGTGGTGATTTTGTTGATATATCTTATTCAAAGAGATAAGTAATGGACGAATACTTATCCCTAGATCACTCTCAACTTTTTTGCATGTCAAGATAAATGATTATGCATGCATGTACACGTGTAACCCATGCATGTACACGTGGCACCTACTAGTTCAAAATGACGACACCTCATTTTTACCTTTCTTCATAAACAACAAGTATATATACCCCTAGTTTCACCCCTTGGTGCAATTTTGCGACCCTTACCACCCTCCTGCCCTATGGTATCGTGCATTGATCTCCTATATCGTGAAGGTATGCTGTGGTATCATGCATGGGCCTTGGGGTATCGCCCATGGCAGGATCATATCGCCCAAGTAGGTGATATTGGCCATATAGAGTGATATCGGCCATAGAGTGAAGAGTTGAGTGGCATATCATGCAAGTGAGTGCCATACCATGCAAGAGGGGTGGCATATCGTGCAAGGAAACTATTGTATCGTGAAAAGGTGTTAAGGAGCAAGAAGGAGCTCAAATCTTAACTCTAAGGTGAGCCATAGTTGTCTTCAAGCTTGAATTGAAGCATGGAACTAGGGTTATGATCTACCTTTCTTTTCTTCTTCACCAATTGCTTATCCATGGTGATTCCTTGTACATGAAGGAATTGTGAACGAGCCTTGGACTTTTGATAAAGTCATCTTCAACCTTAGGAACGTGGATATTTGGATCTTGGATCTTTGAAGTTGTTCTTAAGGCGGGTTATATAACTTGAACTCAACCATGCTATTATTCATCACCTAAATTGCTATACTTAATGAATTACTTTTAATTCCGAAATTTCCTGAAATAGTTGATGAAATTATGAGTTCTAGTAGTTTCATAGACCTGTTTCCATGAACTATAACAGTTAGAACTAAGGTCCAGAGCTTGAAGATGATGGTATCACTTTATAAAAGTGATATCGGGTGCAAGCACATAAGCAAGCACCTCTAACCCGATATGATGATGTACCTACTTCACTAAAACGATATGGGGGTGTAGTATACACCTCTTGCACTATTGGAAGTCTATTATAGACTTCATGCATGATACAAGGTCAATTGTATACTTGTAAGTTGACAAGAAACCCTAATTTGGGTAACCCGATATAAGTGAAGAGTACCAAGTGCTAATGCACAGTATGATTATATGAAACATCATTGGTACTTAGTATCATGAGGCCTACATAACCTTGCATGACATGGTTGCACGACACCTGATCTTGCACGATAGGGTTGCACAATACACAACCCTAGACAATATGGTAGCCGACATGGTGATGAGTTGATAACTCTTAACCATCCCGGGTGACACATATATGTACCATGTGCCCGTCACAATCAACCCTAATCTGACATGGGTGTTGTAACCCAATGTTTGATGGTGTAGCCCAATATGGTTTGGTTCCCTACACTCCTATTGACTTGTATATTGGGTTGAACCTGATATGGCAAACCCTAATCCGTCATGGCCAACCCTAGATGGTGAGCTGCCCGATATGGTTATTGAATGCACCTCTAGCCCAAAATGGTGATGGCTTAGTACCTTATGCATGACATGGGTAACACATACAAACACCTCTAGCCCGATATGGTGAGTGATCATACACCTTCAACCCGATATGGTGGTTCTTATACACCTACAATTCGATATGGTGAACATATGCACACCTTTAACCCTATACACCTTGTAAAGGTGAGAGCAAGACACTCTTAGGAGTGATGAGTGTAACACCAAGTAATGGCGTGGCTAATACCTTGATAGGTGAATCACCTAGAGTGGTTGATAATGGACAACCTTATATCAATAATGCCTTAACCCGAGATGAGTCCATATCATTGATGATGGTTGAATAATTCAAATGTATGACTTATGACCAATACATTAAAAGATAAATGTGATGGGCTAGTGCATAAAGTATTAGGATGGGAAATACCCTAATACAAGATAAGTTGATGAACTTAAGTAAGATAAAAGTGATGAGGGAAGTGATACATCAAGACATGATAGGTATCACATCTGGCACCTCAAGGTTGATACACCTTGATGTACTCTAAGTCCAATATACATGGATGAGTAACACATGAAGTGTGTCATGTCAATTGTTACATTGAGATGTAATGCACTTTGATAAGTGTAGGCTAACATACCTTAAGAAAAGGTTAATCCAAGTTAATAAAGTATGATGTAATCATATTATGGTAAAGATGAGAGAGGAACTCATATCTTGTGTTGATAATTCATTTAATGATAAATGATGAGAATAAAAATGTATGATTGAATACTTATGCTATCAATGTTGGCTCCTAGATGTGTGGAGCAATGAATTAGGGTTTGATCATTGATAATATTGTAACATCCCTGACCTGGGTTATACTTTAACCCTAGGTGTTTTGATTAAGAAAGATGATCAAATGCTTAATCTCATCTTATGAACAGTAATTAGGCCTCAAAAGGAACCTATGTTGCAATTCTAGTCCTGTTTGAATAATGTTGAAGCAATGTTTGCTTGTTTTGGACTAAAGTGCAAATTACCCCAGTTGAGGGGTTTAAGTGCAAATTGTGCATGATAATATGTTCCTCATGTGTTGAAGCATCATTAGAGTGAAAATGATGTTGAGGTATGGCTTATGGAAGCCTGAATACCAAGAAAGAGCTGATAAAGCAATGTATTTGCATGAAAACCTAGTCTTGGTGTAATGTGCAAATTACCCAAAACCTAGGGTGCAATATGTAATTTACCACTTCAATAAGTCCCTAATGTTTCTTGGCACCATTTAGAGAAAATAAAATGAGAGGGGCGCCTCATTTGAATTAAGTTGGAGGAGAGAGAATCTTGATATTAAAATAATCAAGATTTAATCCTAATTGAAACCCTAATTCGATTTAGGGAAAAAATAAATGTATTAATTAAAGGGGATTCAACCAAAATTAAAATGGTTGAATTCAGATGTGTGTGGACATCCTTTAGCCTTTCAAGGACCACGAAAATATCTGAGGGAGTGGATAACTCACACACAATTTTATAAGAAAAAGAAATATCCACTCACATATGGATATTAATATAATGTGATTTGAGGTGCTTGATTTGCTTTTCTTTAAATCATGGATAATTGAGAGGAATAAGAGTCAAACAAGATAGCCTCGTCTCTAAGGAAGTTGAGGGGGGAGAGGCGGCCATATTTTTGGGATTAAATGGATTTTTACAAAGCATATTCTCTCTCATTGAATTTTTATAAAAGGACCTTTTACAAGCCAAATGAAAGGCTTTTTTGACCCCACTTCTTCTCCTTGCTTGGGGAACGACCAAGGGAACTTGGGTGGATCAGGAGGACGACCCCCAACCTGTTGGTAAGGTTTTTGATCCATTTCACCTTGTTTTCATGGTGGAAATCGAAAATAAATTATGGATTTCTTCCTATTTCAATCTCCTCTTCAATTCTAACCATTCCTTTTCACTCAAACCTTGAGGACGAGCCTTGGAATGGTGAAAGGAGTTGCATCCACCATTTTTTCCGTGAGATTGGAGCTTTCGAGCTCAATTGGAGGCGGGTTTTATAACTTGAACCCTTGACTTTATTATTGCATTCAATTCCTTATCAAATAATGATCATTTCTACATTTACAATAATTGATTTGATTGATGGATGCAATTACCATGGAAACCACAGAAGGTTTCATGAGTTTAGAGGTTGAAGATGATAAGCACACACCTATCCAAATATCCAAGGCAAACAGTCTTGATTGAGTTGCTCAAACGGTTTCCCAAACCGTTTGGGAGCAAACGGTTTCACCAAACCGCATGAGACCAAACGGTTTCAGACCGTTTGGTGGAGTTGACCAGGGTTGACCATTTGGATATCTGTTGAAAATGATCTAGGTTAATGACCCACCAATTATGATTCGTTATTTGCAATTGGTTCATGAGTTGAAGGTCAATCAATCACCAAAACCCTAATCCGGTTAAGTGCTGATTTCCAAGTTGATTGAGTTTGAAACTTGGGTCGATTGACCCAAACGGTTTCAAAACTGTTTGGGGATCACCCAAACGGTCTCAAGACCATTTGGAGGTCACCCAAGACTGTTTGGAGGTCTAGGGTTGAGTATGGTTAAGCAATTGAAGATCCAAAGATACTAAGTTGGAGTGTAATCAATTGCTGATTTGATGATCAATCCAATGATCCAAACCCTAATTGGATGACTTGGATTTTGATGTTGACATGGGCAAATGGTCTCAAGACCGTTTGGGGCCAGGTCATGTTCAATTTGGATGATGGTTCAATGGTTTCAAAGTAATTGATCTTATATTGATTAATGTTGAAGGATCATCAATTCCAAACCCTAATTCAATTGATTCAAACCCTAATGGATTACCAATTGAGGGTCAAATCAGTTGAAGGTTGACCTATTTAACTCAATTGAAGCATGATGATAGGTCCAGTTGATGATTGGTTCCATGAATTTAATAATTGAAGGAATCAACATTGGAAACCCTAATTCAATTTGATTGGTTGGGACTATTTTTGGTCCATGCGGTTTTGAGGAGGTTTGGACCAAACGATCCCAAACCGGTTGAGCCCATGCGGTTTCAAAAAGTTTCTTTAGCAAACGGTTTCAAGTAGTTTCTTTAGCAAATGGTTTCAAGTACTTGCTTTAGCAAATGGTCTCAAGCACCACCTTTACCAAACAGTTTCAAACCGTTTGAACTTTGAAAGACCAAGACCTTTTGGGGTTCAAGTAGTCAAAGTTGATTGAGGATTCAATTGGTTAATCCACTTGGACACCTATTGTAATTGAAGATTCAATTGGTCAATTCAATTGGATACCTTATGTAATGGAGGTCCAATGTGATTGAATCTCTTGAGAATTAAGATGATGAATGATCCATTGATCCAATGATGATTAGTAATGATAATCAATGAAGGTACAAAGGTTGAAACCCTAATAGTACCTAAGTGATTAGTGCCAATTAAGGGATGAACCCTAATTGCTTATAGGATCAATGACTTGGTACACTATGTTAATCATAGTGTATGTACTTGATTGAAGGGATGATATGACCTTATCAAGTTGAGAAGATGTTGGCATGAATTCATACATAAATATGATTCATGTGGTGATTAAGGGTTATGATCCTTAAGTAAAGATATCATGAAACCCTAATCATGAACATAAATCCTAGTTGACAGGGTTATTGAACTCTATCCCTAATTGAGTGCAATTCTAAATAAAACCCTAATCCAGGGTGAGGATGTAGCCCTAATCTAGGGTAATGATATGTGAAACTCTAATTTAGGGAAATGAGATGTAAAACCCTAATTGGGATGAATAGTGAATCTCTAATTATGGATAATTGAATGAAATCCTAATGGAGATGAATAGTAGACCCAAATTGTGGGTGACTATAGTGGAAATCCTAATTAAGGATGATTCCATGTGAAACCCTAGTTGAGGGTGATTCCATGTGAAACCCTAGTTGAGGGTGATTCCATGTGAAACCCTAGTTGAGGGTGATTCCATGTGAGACCCTAGTTGAGGGTGATTCCATGTGAAATCCTAGTTGAGGGTGATTCCATGAGAAACCCTGACTAAGCATTAAACACCACATGATGTTCTAATACTATGTTGTGATGAGAGGCCCCAAGAAGGGTGAAGGTATATGAAACTCTAATGTGAAGTCATAATACATAAATCCCTATACCTGGACAATATGACAGTGAATCATAATCCTAATTTTAAGTAAGGGTATAAGGAAACCCTAATGATGAGATAAAAGGGAATGACCTTATAAAGGTGAAACATTTCAAGTGGTTGATTATAAGCAACCTTATTGTAAGCAATGTCTTTAGCATTAGACAAGTCCATATCATTGAAGATAGTTGGACAATTCTAATGTGTGGCCTATGCATTATATGCTAAAGGTGAGAGTCTAGTGATGTAATGTATTAAGAGGGGAAATACCTTAATACAAGATAAGTTGGTTAAATCAAAAGAGTCTGAAATGATGAGAAAGTGATACATCAAGATACGACAGTTATCACATTCAGCACTTCAGGGTTTATATACCTTGATACACTTCAAATCCAATATAATTGGGTAAGAAACATTTGAAGTGTGTTATGCAACTATTACAATGAAATGTAATGAGTTGTTGCACTTTAATGAGTGTTAATTAATGTACCTTGAGAATGGGGTTAAACCCAATGATGAGTATGATGTAGTCATACCATGATGAGGATGATAAATGAACTCATACCTTGAATTGATGATCATTAATGCTATATGATGAGAGTAATGATATTGAATAATCATTTATAATATCTTTGAATGCCCCAAAGGTATGGAATAATGAATTAAGGGTTGGACAGTTAATGTAATCATGAAACCCTAATTAATGAGAAATGGGGAACCCTAACCCTAATTTGGGTAAAGGGAATGAAAAGCCCTATTTGATAGTAAACCCTAATTCATGGGAAAGGAATAATGGTGTTAGTATTGTATCACATGATGTGATGAATATCTTGTATGGCTTTCATCATGTCTAATAATCATGCATATGCTATGAGATGATGAATATAGCCAGGAAGACTAGCTCTTGGATAGATAAGCCCTTCGGTGTAAGAAGGTCATCTTGTATCTCTTATAATGGAATGTAAGTATACATGGGTTGTAAATTCCTAGAGGTTGACCTCTCTAGGTAGTGGACTGACGATCTCCTTATTTGGAGATTGGAACCACTCTAAACACCTTATCTAAGTGTTTGTTTCAATCTCTCTCATCCTTTCTATCCTTATTTAGATAAGACTTCAAATTCACTTTTAGCATTTGGTTTTAAATTGATAGAATTTAAAGAACTAACTATTCTTGTGCAAGTTTTGAAGCTCTATTCACCCCCCTCTAGAGCCCTAGATCCAATAAATATTAGAGTAAGGATATTCTCCAACAACTCTCCTACGAGAAAAGAAGTTGGGTGAGAACCTACTTGGTTCCCTCAACCTAAGGGGAGGCTTCTCCATGCACCCCCCGGTCTTTGACAACACCAACTCCCTCTATAGGAAGCGGAAGATGCAATTTTACATTCAAGAAATGAATTTTGACATGTGGAAAGTGATTATAGCACCCTATAAGAAGCCGACCAGAGCTATAGGTACTTGGGATGAAGCAGCTCTAAAGACGACGTAGGTCAATGACAAGCTATTAGCATCCTCTATGATACCCTCACTCCTTCTGAGTTCAGCCACATCTCCTCATGGGACACAGCCCATGAGATATGAGACAAGTTGTGCCTCACTTATGAAGGCACAAAGCAAGTGAAGGAGGCAAAGATCTACATGTTCAACAAACTCCTAGAAAACTTCAAGATGGGGAAGAAAGAAGGAGTGAACAAGGTGTATTCAAGGCTCAACATCATCATCAAAAACCTTGCTACTTTAAGACATACTTTGGATAGAGAAGAAATCAACTCAAACATTCTAAGGTCTCTTCCAAAGAGATGGGAGTCAAATGTGACCTCCATTGAAGAAGCTAGAAGTCTTGGTAATCTTCCAACCGAAGAGCTTATTGGGAATTTTCAAGCTCATGAGCCAAGACTTGACAAGCAAGAAGAAGAAGCAAAGTAAGAAGAAAAGGAGTCAAGAAAGATCAAAGACAATGCTTTCAAGGCTCAAGATGAAGCTCTTATTCTTTAACAACAACTTGCTTGCCTGACCTCTCCCTCCTCCTCTGGTGAAGATGATGGCCCTAGTGAGCATGAAGCCAACTTCTCCAAGGGAAAGCACTTCAAAGGGAAGCCATCTTCTTCATCTACTCCAAGGTGCTACAAGTGTGGTCATAAAGGATAGTACAAGAGTGAATGTCCTAAGGCTAGAAAGTCACACCACATCAGCTCCACGAAGGAGGAAGACTACAAGAAAGATAGCAAATATAAGAAGATGGACAAGAAGGAGAGGATGAACAAAGATTTAGCTCATGTGGCATGGTAATTATTATCCTCTAGTGGTTCAAGATTAGATGAAGATGGAGAATTCCACCTTGCTCTCATGGCCTCTACAAGTGAAGACATTGGTGAGGTAAGTGAGGTAAATTTAGACGAGTTAGCTAAAAAACTCTTATTGACATGCTTAATGCTACTCATTCTTTTTATTCCTATGTAAATCTCAAAGAAGAGATTGGGTTAAATTATTGATGATTTGTATGCTAAGCTTGATATTCTTGAGAAAAATGAGAACATACATCTTGACAACATTGATTCCTTGCAATAGAAATTTCGTGACCTTGAGCTCCAATACAATGGAGTTGAAGTAGAGAATGGTGTCTATCTTAAGAACATTGTCTCCCTTAAGGAATATAACCAAAAATTCTTAGATGAACTTGAGTTTCTTAAAAATGAAAATGTAAAACTTAAGCTTATTAGCGATGCTCATAAAGATGAGAGAAATGTATATCTCAAAGAAATTCAATTGCTTAAATATGAAAATGCTAGGTGACTTGCTCAAGTAAATGATTTATCTTCTAGATTTATTTTGCCTAGAAATTATGTTGCTTCTATTACTCTTAAAAAATATTCATATTTGACTAAAGCCCTCTATCTAGAATCCAACCTTTTACATGCTCAAGATGATCTTACTAGTTTGTCTGCTACTGTTATCTCTCTCACTAATGACAATTATTTAGAGCCTCTTTGTAGAAAATTCCTCAAAGGGAAGATCTCCCTAAATGAAACCCTTGATCACTCTACCAAATAAAATGGTACTAGTGGTTTAGATTTGTAGGGGCTCCTAAGGGCAAGAGTAAGGCCAAAGGTAAGAAAAGAGTAAGGAACCTCCTTTCTTCCATGGAGAGTCTTCTAGCTCAAAGAATCCTATGATTTGTTCTCATTGTAAGAGTGATGATCACTATTCTACTTATTGTCCATACAATCCTAAGGGGACCAACCCAAAGATGAAGTGGGTCCCCAAGCTAACACTAGATCCCAAAGTTGAGTTGGGAACCAACACTCTCCTTTCTTGCAGGAAAAAGGAAAATGGATTGTTGATAGTGGCTACTCAAGGCACATGATAGGGGATATAAGCCATTTCAACTATTTCACAAAGAATAAAGGGGGACCGACTACTTTCGGGGACAACAATAAAGGTAAATAAAAGGTGAATGTGATGTAGGTGAATCCTTGTGTATCAAGATGTTCTCTTTGTGAATGGCCTACAACACAATATAATAAGTGTTAGTCAATTATGTGATAATGGCTACCTTGTGTTGTTTACTTCCCTCACTTACAATCATATAAAAGGGAACTAGTAATGGTAATCTTTATGTAATTGTGTTTGACTCCATTAAGACTGTCGTTGGTAGATGCCTTGTAGTCAATTCGAATGATATTTCTCTTTGGAAACATCGTCTAGATCATGTAAATATGCAGCAATTGAAGAAGTTGAGCAAAAAGGACTTGGTCAAGGGACTTCCCAAATTGGATTTTGAAAAGGACAAGGAATTCCAACCTTATACATAAATAAAGCAAACCAAGTCCTCCTTCAAATTCAATGGGTCTACTGCAACAAGCTGGATGAAAGCGGGAAGGTGGTAAGAAACAAAGCAAAGTTAGTGGCTCAAGGATACAATCAATAGGAAGGTACTGACTTTGACGAAACATATTCTCATGTTTCTAGGCTTTAGTCTATTAGAATGTTACTTGATTTTGCTAGCTACCAAAATTTCTTGTTATATCAAATGGATTTTAAAAGTGCATTTTTGAACGATACAATTGAGGAAGAAGTATATGTTGCTCAACCTTTAGGCTTTAAACATGATAGTTTGACAAATCATGTCTATCTATTGCAAAAAGCTCTCTATGGACTCAAACAATTACCTCGAGCTTGGTATGAGAAATTAAAGAACTTTTTGTTAGATAATGGTTATATAATGGGAAAAGTTGATTCTACCTTGTTCCTTAAACACACTTCTAACAATTTTCTTATCAATCAAATCTATGTAGATGATATTATTTATGGCAGAACAAATCTTGATCATTGCAAGAAGTTCATTTCTCTTATGTAGTGTGAATTTGAGATAAGCATGATGGGTGAGCTTACATTCTTCCTCGTCTTTAAAATCAAGTAGAATAAATATGGGAACTTCATCAACCAAAGCAAATACACAAGTGAAATTCTCAAGCGCTTTGGATGGAAAACATGAAATTGATGGACACACCCATGTCCAACACCGCCAAATTGGACCGTGATGAAGAAGGTGAGAAAGTGGATGAGAAGCTCTATAGAGGTATAATTGGAAGTTTAATTTATTTAACTTCCTCTAGACATGACACAATGATTAGTGTTGGATTGTGTTCTCACTTTCAACCAAGTCCTAGTAAATCACATCTTATAGTTGTTAATAGGATTTTGAGGTACTTAGCCAAAACCCAAAATTTTGGACTATGGTATCCTAAGTCGAGGACTTCACTCTTACTACTTATAGTGATGTTGGTTACACAAGATGTTTGATTGATAGAAAGTGCACAAGTGGTACTTGCTTCCTCCTAGGACCATGTTTGTTCTTTCAATTATTGTACCTAAAACGCTGAAAAACAAAATGTCGGTCAGCATATAGGAATATATTGGTATGTGGGGACAACCAAAATTTCACAAATATGGCTAACAGTCTAATTATCACAATCAAGTTAATTAACAAGCCAATTTACACTTTTCAGTATGACATTCTCTACCGCTTTTGCCCTAACCCTGGCATACCCACCTCAGGGTTTCTTTTTCCAATGACTTAAGGCCACCTTCTCAATCCCAAGCTTGGTGCCTGGGGTCACCCTTCATAGTACCCATTAGTCATTCTTTAAAGACCACCTTCTCAATCCCGAGCTTGGTGTCTGGGGTCACCACTCATGGTGCCCATTGGTCTACCCTCCTAGGCCTGACCTTTGGCATCATCCATCAGGGTGGCATGTAGGCACAAGAATACACACTTCTATTTTTATTGTGATAATCATAGTGACTTTATGATTTGCAAGTATGAACATCCAAACTGATAAGTTGCACTCAATGCGATGAATCATTCGGGAAACTCTTTGGGAAACTAATGCGATTAATCATAATTAACCACATACCTATCAAGCTATCTTTAATGCAGCAATAATTCAACCAATTAAGAAGTCCAGCAAGCACACACAAGTTGATCTTGAAATAGGCATCCAATTTTCTATCATTAATCATGTCATCATGACCTATTAATCCTAGTTGTTTCCTAGGGTTATTAATCCTTTTTAGGGTTCCACTTAATTTTTATTACTTTAAACCCTAATTTATAAAATTACTTACAAACCCAAATTATTTTATCTTTCTTTCATAAAAGATCCTAAGATCATCTTTTAGCAACATGAAACCCTATTTTCAGATTATAATTACTTTTCCTTCCTTTTTCTCCTATTTAGGATTTCTAAACATATTAATCATCATATTAGGTTTAAAACCCTAATTCTTACAATTTTATCTTCAAAACAGATCAAGATTCATCTTTATCATTAAATAAGTTAATAATGATCGAATCAACTTATTCGCAAGATTAAATCTATCCTTTATCAACAATTAGGGATTCTAACCACAAATTAATACTTTTTCAATCAAAATTATACACTTTTACAAAAATATATTGATTTAGGCTTCCAAAATCTTTTTAACTTATTCCTCGTATTTGTCTGATCAATTTACATGTATAAACATTTCTCATCTGAGTTTTCTATTACAAGATATGATTTTAGCAAAGAAAATCCTTTTTATTGATTTATTAGCAAATTCCAGAAAAAAATGGATCGTTAGATCTATGGTCCACTGGTCTACTCAAGATCCAATGACCAGGGACGCACATACCTATCTTTTGTTTTAAGTTGTGAAGGACAAGATTGTCCTTACCTGGACTGAAGGCACAGAGGGGCAACCGGGTAATTTCATGGGATCTCCCCTTCCTCAACCTCACGACCTTGCAACTATTGCAAGGGTCAACCTTGTAGTTGACTTCTTGATCTAGCCGACACGTGAGCGTGCCAAGGGGTCAGGCGGCTTAGTCTTCCTCCATCAAACTCACATGCAGGCTCAATTTCATGCTAAGAACTCGCCAAGAACTCCCCCTACTCACCAGACTCCAGTGAGGTTCGCTGAGGTGACAAGCATGCATGTCAGGGTGAAAGGGGCAATTGAAGGTATGAGGACAATCCTTGCGCTCTGCCACAGAGGTTGGGGTAAAAATTTGTCGTGCTGGTGCCCTCATGCACCCTCCCCTATATATATAGGGTAGAGACAAATGCACGAGAATTGGGAACTTCCCTAATAGGCAGACAAACCTCGACAAAGTAGGGATGAACCTCTGTGGTTTCCTCTCCTGGGTCCAAAGGAATCAACAACCAGTTTGCACACTCTCTGGATTGTGAGAAATCCGAGAGGGAAAATTCCTCTATACATGGCAAAGTACTAGTCCTCATGGAATTGGTCCATGGGCGATCAGCATTGGATCAAGATCCAACGGTTCCTATTTCGTGTGATCATCCAAAAGGAAAATCCTTTTCCTATTTTCAGAATTATTCCATTTTTGGGAGATAACTTGAGAAATTCATATCTCCTAAACCATAGCTCATTTTTATCTCAAATTTTAAGGGAAAGTTCGCCTTGACATTATCTAGCTATTTATGAAGTTTAAGAAACAAATTCCAATGTATGAGAAGGCTTCCTTCCATCCCAAGTTATCCTTTAATTAATCCAATTTTAATTAGTATTTCTTTTCCCTTTGCCATTATCTTATTATTTTGGGTCCCTTGGACCTCAAGAAATCCTAAAGGCATGGATTCCCTTATTGGGAAATACCTATTTGCCTTTATCTTCTATTTATGTCTATTTCACATATTCTCGTTATCCTTTTTATTTCTTCATTAAAATATCTCTTTTTGAGGATTTCTCTTTATATCTCTTTTTATTTTCCTTATTGGAATTCCTTTTAATATTATAACCCTCATGGATACAAAAATCCATCAAAGATAACTCAATTATACCTCTTTCCACTTATTTCCCATTTATCATTGTTTTCAATTTCTTTCTTAATAAAGAAACATTTAATTGATCTTTTCTTGTTGCATTATCTTTGCAACTTTGGAGTCCTTGGAACCCAAGGAACCCAAGAGGCAAAAAATCCACCTGTGGATTACATTCCTTTGCCTTCTAGAGGTTTCTACATCTTTCTTTTCTCCATTTCTCTAATAATGGAGTTTCTTTTGTCTTTTCCTTGTTATTGGGCCCAATAGACAATAAATCCCACCAAACAACCAACAAGGCTATTGTAAACGAAATCCTTTTATTCTAAACAAATTATATCATTATTTGATCAAATATATTTAATAGGAGAAATTACATTTCTAACCAAAAGAACCCAAAAATTGGGGTTGTAACATCCTTCCCCTCTTATAGGAATTTTGCCCTCAAAATTCCACCAGGCACATAAGGAAACAGGAATAAGCCTTTCTTATGTCCATCAGGGCTCCCATGTGGTCTCACCCTTTCTATGGTGCTTCCCAAGAACCCTCATCATCTCATATTCTTCCATATGATTTCTTTCTTACCTTGGTATATCGTACCCTCATAGGTGATTCAGGACATTTCAACTTCTCATAAACTGAATAGGTTCAGGGCTCAGCACATGGCTTGGGTACCTCACATAGTGCTCTAGCTCAGACTCATGGAACACATTATACATCATGTTATCCTAAGGGGTAATACTAAACACAACCATCTCCACCAATCCATCTCAAATGGACCCATATATCGGGGACTCAACTTTCTCAGTTGTAGCTTAGAGGGGTCAGATTTTCACATCACATACTCTCCCATAGTGAACTACATGTCAGTCTTCTTTGCATCAGCTCATGACTCATGTCGTCCCTAGGCTCTCTTTTAGCCATTGCACGATCAAAGCGACTTCATCTGCACACACTGTGGTTCTTTCTTGACCTTCATGAGGTCCCTTCACCAACATCATCTTAATGAAGTGGTGCCCGACACAACCTCCCTTACAGAGCTTCTTTTCAACCCGATATTGGCTATGGTGGTTATCATCACATCTCACAGAAGATAAGAACTGTCTCTAGATATCACCCTGAATGAGCACACATGCTCTCATCAGACCCTCTAGTCTGGATTACACTAACCATTAGTTAGGGGTGATAAAATATACTATTATTGAGTTCTTCATGTACCTACTTCCACCGCATGGAAGTGAACCTTTAGGTTATACTCAAGAACTTTTGAACTCGCATCATGGTGTAGTTGAACCATCTTTCTCTCTTACAAGTCGTTCAACCGGATCTATCCCTTGACAATACTTTTTTTTCCTCATGTCATCTAGGTAAGGCGATCTACCATGACCCATATTGCATCTTGACCTTCCTTGATCTAGGGAGACTCACCACAACATCTATAGTGATGAACTCCCATTCCCTCTCAGGGACTCTTTATCCTTTATATCAAAACACTGGGTTACTGGTGTTCGTCCTTCACCTCCTATCATGCATGGCAACATACCGCATGCAACTTCATCTTAGGCATCCATAGTGCTACTGTCACTTACTATCTTCGTAGTACCACGGTGTATGGTGATCTTAAATCATGATCTCCTATATGTCATGATTCCTTAAGATCGATTCCTCAAAAACCCTAAACCACTCTAGTTGGGGTTTCATCACCTTCCTTACCCGAGAAGTGCATCTGAGGTTCTACCACCATCCTTTCGTTGCATAAAGGCCTAGGCTGGCTAACCAAACAATCGTTAACTTAATCAACCGATATTGTTACATCTGAGTGTTAGCCAAACTCATCTCTTATTCAAAATTAGGGTTAACCTAACAACCCCTTCTAGCCTCTAGCTAAACTAGGTAGTTGCATCTCATCCAGAGCATCCATTACCACCTCACATCCTTAGGTGTTAGGTAATATTGAAGACATACACCTCCATGTATTCCACTTATTATCTCATCTCAACTCTAAGTCTATCTTCATCAAGAAAACTACAAACTCATCCTCTTGATTTTCAAACTCAACCTTGTATAACTTGCAAAATCCACATAGCTCCTGCTAAAAACATCCTTATAAGATGACTACCTTATTTCTCTTAGTGTTTGTAAACCATCCATGTATCATTCACTCCACCAGGGTATGTTATCATCTCTGTCCTCATACCTCATAGCAACGCTACAACTCACATCATCTTTATCCTTGGTGTATGGCATGCGTACTGTCCTATCTCTCACTCCGATAACAAGAGGAAATAAGCATTTGGCTGCAGTCCAAATACAGAGTTCTTCCTATTCCAAGAGTAGAGATGGTACATCCCACCTTGCCAGTACACCTTTAAATCTAAGTTGAAACATGCCACATATGTCTCTACATCACAATCATCTCGGTATCAAAGTTACTTCCATGGAAAATTGGTCTCGAACCTACTTGGTCACCACACAATCCTTGGTCATCTCCTCTAGGTCTGTAGGGTGTCGACACTTTTGGGGTCATCCCTCTTCCCTTATGCATCCAGAGAGTGCCCTACTCATCTGCCCTTTGGGTCCCATGAGTTCAGGAAGGTGATCAATATCCTAACCCATGGCCCTCAGACAATGATAGTTGTTACCTCCCGACCCTATGGTCATGTGCAACTAGGGAATTAGGCAACTCCTACTTCCATCGGTCTTATCCCTACCTGACCCTAGGATAGACTTATGATTCTAACATAGTACATGTCAAACTTAGGACCTTACCCAAGTCTCCATCATCTCTCTCTGTGTTCATGGGCTGACTTTCATCCTTTCACAGGGGTCATGGCAACCTGCCTACCTTGGTCAGGCCCCATACCGGTTACCTCCATGGTAACACATCCACATGCACTTGGAGATGGTTATCTATGGGTCTACAAGTTCATACTCTTACCATGTACTCTTCACTTAGCTTCTCAAGATCCTATAAGACCTTTTTAGGTTTCCTCAAAACCCACAAAACTGGTATACACCCTTATGTCTAGGGTTTACATCCACATGAGCATGCTTAACCCTAGCAAGCTACTAAGGTACAAGCAGACCACCTACTAAACCATGCTAGGTCATATTGGTTCTCATTCCTCAACATTAGACCAATAACAAACCTTCTCATGCCACCACCTTGGCTATGAGGGATTCATCAACCATATCTTCGACTTAAAGGGGTTTCCCTTTCCTCTAAACATGAGGTGTTCCATGCTCAAATCTATAGAAACTCCAATCTCATCATGAGCATCAGGTACACCACTTCCCTTCTTAGGCCTAGGAATCCTAGGTTCGCTTTTTGGATATCCAACTACATGCTCAACCTTTTATCCACAAACCAAACATGTACGAGGTATGACATGCACTTCCTGTCATCCTTTTACTTGAGCAACATCTCAGAGTGGAATCCTCCCCAAGGACAACCAACGAGGTATAAGGCCTCACATCCTATTACTAAACCTCTTTAGGGTCTAAGGAACTCTTCTTCTAATCTCAGAAGGTGAACACCTATACCATGGCACATAGGTACCATCAACCTCAACCTCTCTCTAGGGTTTGGTTGTTCTAAAGGCAACCAAGATATCATCGTCCTCTAGAGATGAGGCAACCACTATCATCCACTTAGGTTGCATCATCCTCAACTCCCACTTTTCCTCATATCTTAGAGTCTATGCTTCCAACATTCTTGCATGGATCCTGCTCTCTCTCTAGAGCTAACCCTACAAACAACCTTACTACCCGAGGTCCTCTCTCCATGAAGGTGGATCAAGGTCACAAACCTACCCCTACATGGGTGAAGCCCATGTTCAAACTTATGTTCGCTCAGGATTATCCATAGCTCTTTATACTTATCTCATAAGCTATCCCTCATACTCTCCTGGCCAGGGTTTTAGCCTACTATTAGCACTACTCACGTACTTTGGGTGCATGCTATGCCCTACTTGCATAAGCCCATAGGGTTTCTATAGGTCCTTCTCTAACCTCATCAATGAAGGATCTATCCTTCACTTTAACATGCACGACCCCTTACAGGGTTGGGTTGCCAAAGGTGCTAGGTCATCCAACCTCTCATGGCTCATATGGGCATCCAAAAGCATGTCCACCCTCACACCTGGTCTATCATGACATCTAACTCATCATGTCATCTCTCCCTCTAACCACCACTTAGGGTTAGGGTTAGCATCATCCCCAAAGGATGTGCCAGGTCTCTACTTTTAAGACTAACTCTCTTTACTTATCCTCTTGACAAGAAGGTCTAGCCTCAGGTCTCTCCTGAGGGCATGACAACTTATGTCATATGGCCTAAGCATGTATCTATTCTTTAGTTTACACTTAATCTATTAAGCTTATGACCATGACATCTTATTTACATGCTTTTCATTAATTTGGTGAATTATTCCTTAAACCTTATCAACCTTACCCATACCTCAAGTGGGTGAGGAGGAGAGAGAAAACCCTAATCCTTATGGTCCTTAACAACATTTGAGTTGAGAAGGGATGAACAAGATGAGAGAGTCCTAAAGGTATCTTATTTCGAGTCAAATCCTGAGACGTTGGCCAGACAGTCACACTATTCTGGGAGTCCTCGTATTCCGACTAGTGGTGCGAAGGAAAATCTTGCCATCCCCCAGACGTGATCCTTTTCTAAACACCTCTGTCTTTCGGAAAATCCTCTAATAACCCCCTTGACTTCTACAGAGTTTGTAAAATTTGATAATTATTAAAGATTAAATGAAACCTATGCTCTGATACCAAATGTAATGACCCCGCATTCCGGTAACCCCCAATTAAGGGAGACCCGGAGGTCAGAGCCGTTATCCCATTTAACAGGATTAAAGGTTTGACAATTAATCAAAAATAATTATGAAATTCTACTAACTTAACTGAATTCTATTATAAAAGAAAACTTTGCACACCTTTTTAAAACTTTGATAAACTAATCTATCCACAACCTGGATTTATTCTATCTAATCCTCCTTGCACTTTATTTCTTATTTCCACAATGTGTCACTTTACTATTTGTTCTTTCAATTGTTGTACCTAAAACTCCGACAAACAAAATGTCGGTCAACATATAGGAATATACTGGTATGTGGGGACAAACAAAATTTCACAAATATGGCTCACAATCTAATTATCACAATCAAGTTAATTAACAAGCCAATTTATGCTTTTTAGTATGACATTCTCCACCGCTTTTGCCGTAACCCTGGCATACCCACCTTAGGGTTTCTTTTGCCAATGACTTAAGGCCACCTTCTCAATCCCGAGCTTGGTGCCTGGGGTCACCCTTCATAGTGCCCATTAGTCATTCTTTAAATACCACCTTCTCAATCCTGAGCTTGGTGTCTGGGTCACCACTCATGGTGCCCATTGGTCTACCCTCCTGGGCCTGACCTTTGGCATCATCCATCAAGGTGGCATGTAGGTGCAAGAATACACACTTCGATTTTTATTGTGATAATCATAGTGACTTAATGATTTGCAAGTATGAACATACAAACTGATAAGTTGCACTCAATGCGATGAATCATTCAGGAAACTCTTCGGGAAACTAATGTGATTAACCATAATTAACCACATATCTTTCAAGCTGTCTTGAATGCAGAAATAATTCAACCAATTAAGAAATCAAGAAAGCACACATAAGTTGATCCTTAAATAGGCATCCAATTTTCTATCATTAATCATGTCATCATGACCTATTAATCCTAGTTGTTTCCTAGGGTTATTAGTCTTTTTTAGGGTTCTGATTACAATTTAGGGTTCCACTTCATTTTTATTACTTTAAACCCTAATTTATAAATTACTTACAAACCCTAATTATTTCATCTTTCTTTCATAAAGATCCTAAGACCATCTTTTAGCAACATGAAACCCTATTTTCGGATTATAATTACTTTTCCTTCCTTTTTCTCCTATTTAGGATTTCTAAGCATATTAATCATCATATTAGGTTTAAAAACCTAATTCTTGAAATTTATCTTAAAAATAGATCAAGATTCATCTTTATCATTAAATAAGTTAATAATGATCGAATCAACTTATTCACAATATTAAATCTATCCTTGATCAACAATTAGGTTTTCTAACTACAAATTAATACTTTTTCCATCAAAATTATACACTTTTACAAAAAGATACTGATTTAGGCTTCCAAACCATTTTTGACTTATTCCTCATATTTTTCTGATCAATTTACATGTATAAACTTTTCTCATCCGAGTTTTCTAGCACAAGATATGATTTTAGCAAAGAAAATGCTTTTTATTGATTTATTAGTAAATTCTAGAAAAATAAGGATCATTAGATCTATGGTCCGCTAGTCCACACAGGATCCAACGACCAGGGACGCACGCGCCTATCTTTTGTTTTAAGTTGCGAAGGACAAGATTGTCCTTACCTGGACTGAAGTCATAGAGGGGCAGCCGGGTAATTTCGCGGGATCTCCCCTTCTTCAACCTCGTGACCTTGCAGTTGTTGCGAGGGTCAACCTTGCGGTTGACATCTTGATCCAGATGACCTGCGAGCATGCCAAGGGCTTAGGAGGCTTCGTCTTCCTCTGTCAAACTTTCCTACGGGCTCAATTGTGTGCCAAGAACTCGACAAGACCTCCCCCTACTTGCCGGACTCCAGCGAGGTTCGCTTAGGTGACAAGGATGCATGTCAGGGTGAAAGGGGCAATTGAAGGTACGATGACAATCCTTGTGCTCTGCCGTAGAGGTTGGGGTAGCAATTTTTCATGCTGGTGCCCGCACACACCCTCCCCTATATATATATAGGGTCGAGACAGATGCGTGAGAATTGGGAACTTCCCCAATAGGCAGCCAAACCACGACAAAGTAGGGATGAACCTCTGCGGTTTCCTCTCCTGAGTCCAAAGGAATCAACAACCGGTTTGCACACTCTCTAGATCGCGAGAAATCTGAGAGGGAAAATTCCTCTATACATGGCAAAGTCCTAGTCCTCGTGGAACTGGTCCATGGGCGATCAACGTTGGATCAAGATCCAACGGTTCCTATTTCGCGCGATCATCCAAAAGGAAAATCCTTTTCCTATTTTCAGAATAATTCCATTTTTGGGAGATAAATTGAGAAATTCATATCTCTTAAACCATAGATCATTTGTATCTCAAATTTGAAGGGAAAGTTCATCTTGACATTATCTAGCTATTTATAAAGTTTGGGAAACAAATTCCAATGTATGAGAAGGCTTCCTTCCCTCCCAAGTTATCCTTTAATTAATCCAATTTTAATTAGTATTTCTTTTCCCTTTGCCATTATCTTATTATTTTGGGTCCCTTGGACCTCAAGAAATCCTAAAGGCACGGATTCCCATATTGGGAAATACCTATTTGCTTTTATCTTTTATTTATGTCTATTTCACATATTCTCCTTATCCTTTTTATTTCTTCATTAAAATATCTCTTTTTGAGTATTTCTCTTTATCTCTCTTTTTCTTTTCCTTATTGGAATTCCTTTTAATATTAGAACCCTCATGGAATTGAAAATCCATCAAAGATAACTCAATTACACCTCTTTCCACTTATTTCCCATTTATCATTGTTTTTAATTTCTTTCTTAATAAAGAAACATTTAATTGATCTTTTCTTATTGCATTATCTTTACAACTTTGGACTCCTTGGAACCCAAGGAACCCAAAAGGCATGAAATCCACCTATGGATTACATTCCTTTGCCTTCTAGAGGTTTCTACATCTTTCTTTTCTCCATTTCTCTAATAATGGAGTTTCTTTTGTCTTTTCCTTGTTATTGGGCCCAATTGCCAATAAAGCCCACCAAACAACCAACAAGGCTATTGTAAACGAAATCATTTTATTCAAAACAAATTATATCATTATTTGATAAAATATCTTTAATAGGAGAAATTACATTTCTCACCAAAAGAACCCAAAAATTGGGGTTGTAACACATTTATTGTGACAATAATAGTACAATCAATTTATCTTACAATACTATATTGCATAGTAGATCCAAGCATAGAGAGGTTCCTCATCATTTTCTTCCTGATCACATTGCCAAGAAGGATATTTATATCACACCTGTGGACACAAAAAATCAGTTGGCGGACATTTTCACTAAACCTCTAGATAGAGATCAATTTAATTTTATTAGATCTAAATTGCTCATAACTGCTTTGGATGATATTTATATGCTATATAGCTAGTTGTTATCAATCCTATTTGTTGTTCTCATGTCTTGATCACCTTTGCTTGATAATGTGCTAAAATTTCATGTTCTTTTGCCTTATTTTTGATTTTTTGGGTATCTTTCGCAAATGAACATTTTATCGCAAGATAGTACCCTATGATGAGTGGCATGTGCCTTAATATGTCTAAGATGCAATATGGACTAGAAAAATAAATTTAATCAACACTCAAATGGCTAGAATCTAAAACTTCTATTGTTGGGATAGGTTGACCATCGGTCAAGTTGCCAACTCTACCGATCCATTGTCGAGGGCTTATGCAAGAAGTCATTCAATCGAGTTTCTATATCTCACTCGACCAATGGATGGGTTGGACCACATCTTAAATAGGTTTCGGCTGACTATTCTCCCTCTCAACTAGAGAAAATTCGATCAATTCTTACTCCATCTCCCATAAACCCTCAACCCTTACCTCTACCTTCCATCTTCTAGTCCTAGAAAACCTCTGTTTAACCTACTTTGCCTCTATCCTCTCTCCCCTAGGTTGTTAGACGACCCTTGGTGGTGTTTCCTCTCTTGTTCATCCACTTAATCTTCTCCATTTTGCCTTCATGGCCTCAAATTGAAGAAAGAGGGCCACATCTACTAGAGCTCCATCATCATCCTCCAACTCACACCTCATTCCTTATGATGACACCTTCTTTGTTTCATCTGAAGCTCTAAACAGGTATACAGAGCTACTTCCTAGGAACCCTTTCCCCTTTCAAGCTTTGTTTGAAACTTGCCCCATTAAGTAGAAGGTCATGGATGAGGTAGCTGAGTTGCTCTTCAACCATCACCTAGTCATCCTGAGTGTAAAATGTTGGTGCTTTCATAATTCCATTACAAGTACCAAAGGAGTCCATGAATTTTATGTCAATCTTTTATGGGACTACGACTCTCTTGTACCCACTCCTAATATTCAAGTAATTCTCACTTCTGTGATTTGTGGTAATAAATTCACTATCTCAAAAGATACCTTGAACATCTTTCTCAATGGTACTGAGGTCAGCAACACATGGAGGAAAGATTATCCTGAGTATTTTGACTTGCTTGACCCTAAGTCTCTCTACAAGCACTATGGTATTACTCTCCCTTATATTCACAAGTTCTTGAAGAAGCCTCATACAACCTATAGGAAGAAGTCCACCATACCATCCTCTTCATTAGATCTCAAAAAGCACATACTCACTCTGGTAATTAACTACAATGTTCACCCCAAAAAGAATCAAACTAAAATTGCAGAGAATACCGCAGTGATTATGTACTCTCTTTTGAAAAACATAGGATTCAAGTGGTCTAGATACATTCTCCACCACACAACCTTCTTTGATTGTGGTAAGAATACATGAGGTACCCATACTACCCAACCCTGATCTATTGTCTTTTCACCTTTGCAACTGAGTCCTCATTGCAAACCCTCTAGAAAAAGAGATTGTATCAGTGAGACCACAATCAAGAAAACCTTTTTTCCTACATCCTCCTCCATCACCATCCTAACCTGCCTGCACCTTGTTCCATGTATCCAATAAATCCCTCACAGGTTCCATGATGCATCAGCAGGTGTACAACCTACAGGTTCAGGAGCACATGCATCGGGACCTCTATCAAATCATGTCCACTGTGAACCTGTCTTGCTGCCCCACCCTTACCCCTCCTACCAGCCCTTTATAGCCAGTGACTATGCTTCCTATGCATATAGTCACTTCAACCCAGCCCCTCCACCTACTGCTTCTGCTACCATATCCTCTATTGCTGGTGGACCTACCCCTGCACCTACCCCTGGAGTGCTTCCTTTGCATGTTGGTCCCCTTGCTACCCTACTTTCCAGCATTGGCACTTCTTCTCCCTCTTACCCCTCAGGATAAAGATCTACATGATCTTGCCATGTCTTGGGATGAGAAGAATGCCCTATGGCTCGGTCACAATTTTGATCCTTCTACCAATGAGGAGATACCTGACCAGACTGATGAGGAAGTTGTTGATTATGAGGAGGCCACTGAGGATGATGGTTCTGATAATGACTTTGTTGATGCCTCTGGTGATGAATGTGCTGCTATCTCTACTACACCTGCTAATGATGATGAGGGCTACGACCGTGAGGATGATGTTGATGATGACCCATTGGACTTAGATACCTTAGATGTCAAGATTTTTTAGTTTTTAGTATTTAGATGTTGATCATGAAAGATCTAGACAGGAGGTGGATAGAGCTTTTGGTTTTTTAAAATTCAAGTAAAAGCTCAAACCAAATAAGGAGGAGGAAACAGGAAAGACACTTCGACGTAGAGTGGTTCCAACCTTTGAATCAAAGGTTGTCAGTCCACTACCTAATTGTCTTGAACTGGGATTTTGAAAGTGATTTATTTTATTTACCTCACAAGGATGTTACAAAAAAATACAATCACCTTCCTTGAAGTAGCCTTCACCTATAAGTAGTCTCGACCTCATTGAAGCAACCTTCTTAAACTAACCCCAAGCCCTTAGAGAATCCTTCACCTCCTTGAAGTAGCTCCACCACCTTGAGATAGCCTTCACCTAGAAGTTGCTCCAACCTCCTTGAAGCAATCTTCTAGAAGTAACCTCAAGCAACCTTAGAGCAGCCTTCTCCACCAAGAAGTAAATCCAATCAAGCTCCCTCAGGCAGCCTCCACCACTTGAAGTAGCCAAGAAGCACAATAGCATAAACATGTGAATGTGGATTGGAAGAAGGAAAATACACCAATGAAGTATTGCGCTTTGATCCTATATCAAGCATTAGACCTCTCAAACCACTTAGGATGGACGTTTCTTGGATGGTGACTAAGAGGCTATGGCTATAGGACACAAACTTAGAGCTCAAGGAATAAGATTGCAAATGTTTCTTAGCTTTGTTGCTCTCTACAATGGATGCTCAAGTGTAGCTTGTGTTCTTTAGGTATCCTAAGGCCTCTCCTATTTATATAAATGGGTTTGAAAGTGCTTGGGGATGTTTTAGGGAGTCTCTAGAGCATTCTTAGTGCTTAACTAACCATTAGCTAGAAAGTAGTAAGCTAGCAATGGAATTTGTTCAATCTTGGAAGAAGAATACAGAACCATGTATGATCGACAAGTTTTTCGACTGACCATGTCTCAGTCGAGCATTTCTTTGATCGATCCTGGGTTGAATGCAAATGTGTACCAACATCTATTTCCAACTTCCAACTCTCAACTACTTGGTCTAACGGTCATGTGCTTTGGACCGAGGTTGAGTCGGTCGATCATATTCTTAGCTGAAACAAATTTTAGAGCACAAATGTGTAAATTTTTGACTAGTTCTCTAAGTGCTCGACCGAGGTGGTTCTCAATCGATAATAACTTTGACCGAGGGTGTCTCGATTGACTAGTTTATCGACTAAGAGTGCTATTGTTTTAGGTTCTTGAACCAGCTATCAAATGTATGTTCTAATGGAGCATAATGATTCTAATCTATAGGGGGCTCCTAACTAAGGGTTATGAGTGGATAAAGAAGATCTAACGCTTGATTTACATGATGTCTAAGTACTTGTACATTATATACTTGTACAAATATTTACATTGGGTACAATCATTTTAATATTTAAGTGCATTAATTTTCAATTAAGCACATTGATCTTCAATTATCCACTTAGTATGATCTCCTCATTTCCTTGAATCCTAAAATACTCAAGTGGCACGTTAGATCCACAAGAATGAAATGGTTGGCATCATCAAAACACAGGGTAATGTCCAATTTACCCAATAGATCATATATATTTCTCTAGACTACTTTGTACTAATGACATTTGGGTACATTATTTGAGTTGCACTATTTCTATCATCACGTTGCTTTGATCATTGGTTTGTACTTATTTTGAGAACATGCTTATGTGTTGTAATCTTAATCCTATCTATCATAACTTCATTTTGCTCTATCATATGAGTTCTCGGTATGCTTTTCCATATTTTGATTATGACACATGTTGTTTGCTTCTATCTATTCTCGTCTCTATTTTTGGTTTGTGCTACTTGTTATTACATGTTTTTGGTTGTGCTTGGAGAAGACTTGTTTTTATGCTCTTCTACCCCCCTTACTTTTTGATAATGTGAAAAGGGGTGTTTTGAAGCTCAACCATATTGTTTTTCACAACCTATATGATCCTTTTCTTATCTAAGTATATGTTTTATCATGTGACTTGCTAAAGGACCACGTAGTATACATGTTATATAGCGTTGTGTAGAAAGACTAACTATGCGAGTAAGAGTGAGCATATATTGAGGGGGAGAAATTCACATTGTTCGAATTATGAATCCCCTTGCAATTCACAAGGCTAAGGTATAACTTTATATATCCTTTTAAATATGTTGAGGAATGGTTTGTCATTGTCAAAAAGGGGGAGAATGTTGACTTGAGAGTTATACATTATCCATATTTTGATAAAGACTTAACCATTCCATTCATATTTATCTAATATGTTTGCTTAATTTAAATTTTAGGTATTAGGTACATGAAAATGATCAAATTTATGAAGCCCTATCGTGTCGCAGTTCAAGTCAAAAGCAATGCAAATATGCATTTTGGGAAAACACTACAAATCACCTTAGAATATTTTTGTAATCATTTGTCTTGATGATATGACTTGTAACTAAGATGAGAAAAAATTAGGGACACTTAATTCCATAGTTTGATTACTTAATAATCATTTTGGAAAATTCATCACAACAACTTCATGGTCGAGTTTGAAACTTGACCTATCCTTGATGGATTTTGGGAATGATTTGGATCGGTTAAGTTGTACACGCACCAAACTTGACCAACCAACTTTCTATCCATAGTTGATTTTGGTGAATCGGTCAAGTTACCCAAGACAAACTTGACCGATCATTTGAAAATTGGCTTTGTCGTATAGTGGATCGATCGAGTTACGTTTATTGAAACTCAATCGAATATAGTATATGGAAAATGTAAAAAAGTGATTCCAACCATTGGAGAGTTTTTAGAATAAAAAATATATCTATTTTGCAAGTTGCAAAATAGCTACTTTGCATTCTTAAGTGATCCCACACTCAAAGGAACACCCGCAACTTTAAATAAGACCTTCTAGAGTTCATTCTAAGGTTGCTCATTCATGCTATCCTTAGTCCTTGCTATAGTTGAGTGTGCTAACCCCTTTGAGAACCTTTCTCTCTCTCATTTACAAATCATTTTATGACTATGAGTGGATTAGGTATGTTGTAAGAGAGCTACCTCATTGTTACTGTGTAAATCTCTCCATCTCTCTACTTCCCAATCCCCTTTCTTCAAGAGAAAAGACTGAAGTGATCTTCTATGTGTGAAGGAGGAGTTGTTGTTCTTCTTCAAGGCTGAAGAAGGTGTGAAGGTCTTCTCTAAGTGAAGGAGAAGGACAAGGCGGAAGATCCAAGGAGTTGAGTGGGTAAATCCTCAAGACTGAAGACTTGTTACAAGGAGGAGATGTCCTAGGAGAAGGAATCGAGCTGGTTGCAAGAGTGGATAAGACTTGTGGTGAGGTAGAAGACTAGATCTTGGACAGATAAGCCCTTGGGTGTAAGAAGGTCATCTTGTATATCTTACAATGGAATGTAAGTATACATGGGTTGCAAAGTCCTAGAGGTTGACATCTCTAGGTATTAGACTGACGATCTCCTAGTTTGGAGATTAGAACCACTCTAAACACCAAGTGATTGTTTCAATCTCTCTAATCCTTGCTATGCTTGTTTAGATAAGACTTCAAATTCACTTTTAGCATTTGGTTTTAAATTGATATAATTTGAAGGTCTAACTGTTATTGTGCAAGTTTTGAAGCTCTATTCACCCCTCCCCTCTAGAGTCCTAGATCCAATACTATTGGTAAAGGTATGAGTAGATCAAATGAGATCTAAATTGTGTGCTTAAGGATCTTATTGATATCATGTTACATGGTCTGATAAAGTCAAGTCTCATGGGATGATGATAAAAAGTTAAATTGTCATGTTAAGGGCCCAAAACTCACGCTCATGTAATTATATTTTTCTTGTTTATTTACTAACTTTAAGCCTGAATGATATTGAAATATTTTCATGAAACACAAGGTTTCATGAAAATACTATTTTTTTGGACAAAGTAGGTGTTCTTAGAAACTTTCCCAATCACAATGAGATTTTTTCCCAAATTTCTACAACATTTTCTTTGTCTAATTCACCCTTGGATGTAGTTGTTTTTGTTATGTTGTTTGTTTTTTACAATTGATTTAAACACAAATCTACACTGTCTCCATTCACCTTGCAAAATAAGGTGGAAATCCTATGTTTATAGTCTTTTCCATTTTTATTAAGTTTTATAGCTTTGTTTGGGATTGGTTGAGATGATGTCAAGTTAATGGTGAAATAAAACTGATATAATAATGGAGATCCTACCTCCTAGGCATGCACATTAACAAATGGTGACATAAAAAAAATACTAAGCATGAACAAAAGCATATGGAATACAACATAACGAATGAACCAAACTTGTTTAGACAACAATGTGTTGACAATCCAAAGCTAGGTGCCTTGGGAGTCTAGGCTCCTTATTTTTTCCAATCTTCCATTCCTAATGTAAAGTGTTAACTACATTGATAATCATAAATTCTTCCAAATTACACAAATATAGTATGTCATTTTTGAAATAACTATTACCACAAGATATTTATTTATTTATTTGATATGTAGCATAATTGGTTAAATTTGTAAGAAATAACTAAATATTATTATTGTTCTCCCTTTCTTTCCTTTTCTCTCTCTTTTTCCCTCTTTTTTCCTCTTTCTATTGCTAGTAGAATCTTACATTACCTTCTAGCGCCTCGTATATCTATTTTCTAATCCTTGCACTTGAACAAGATATCACTCTAGAATACACAGTCCACTACTAAAATTCCAACTTTAGTATACAAGTTGTTGTTTTATGAAATGTCTTATAAATGCATACAATCTATGTTAGAGGAGAATTGTTTATCATTAGGTCTCATTCTCATGCACTACCCAGCCAACTTGTTCAATTGGAACCACTCAAGATGCAACAACCTGGATCTGTAAAAAGCATGTGTCATGAAAAAAACATCAAATAAGTAACCACATTCCACAAGAATAGTCCTTAATCCATATAAAATTTGATCATATGGGTAATGATGGAGTGATTAATACATACATATAAGTATGCAAACACACAAACAAAATGAGCCTGACTATGACATAATCTACACTAGCCATCAAGAAATACAGTTAATAGAAAAAAGTGAATGGTGACTTATTGGACTGTGATATATTATCCTCAATATGTTAAAGATAAGTTTTATTGACAGTTCCCAAACAAGAGACTATAATAGATGGTTTAAGAAGCAAAAACTAAATTAGTAAATGATAAAGGTACCCGAGCTTAGTGATTTTCACCATACAATTCCTCAAGCTATACATATGCATACGGGATACTTCAATGACTAATAATCTGACAATATGAATTGGAGTTTGAGTTATTTAATGTTTAAGAATAAGAAAAATTGGTTGTGACAAACATTGATACCACTAGAAAGAAAGTTGTTTATAGCATAGACAGTTGTAGTAGTATTCACTTTTAGCATCATATGATAAAGATAACATGGCTCATCACATTATTGTTCACAAAAAAAATAGAGGGTGAAAAGAAAAATATATCCATGAAAAGTAATCCATAATCCTAATACATAGAAAGGGATTTACAAGACTAAACCAACAACTTTACCAACGTACATGGTTCTTTTCCCAATCAAGATAATATCACATTGCAGACTAAGTGACTAAATAAATTCTTTACGTACCATGTTCACCTAGACATATAATACTGTAAAAGTGCACTCTTGCTGAGAGTGACTTGAATGCATCTAGAACAATAGGAGAGACAGTATGAAGTGGAAAATATTCACCTAACATGTATATATATATCAAGAAAATGATAAAAACATGTATAGTTCAACATAACTATTATATGCATGATTAGTAAATGTACTCCACTAAAACAAGAATCTCTAAAAAGACACTCCTGATAAGAATAAATTGGAAAGTAGGGAGTCAGAAGCTTCACAATCATCAAGGAGATTGGAGTGACTCCATTTTCAATTAGATTACAACCATGGTAAAAAAGCATCAAACAACACCATTGACTGAAGAAAATAATAATTCTAATAGAAAACTATAATTTGATCATGGTAATCTCGTACTTTGAAAAAGTAGAGAGAACATAAGCCTTTGGAAGTCCTTTGTGATGATATCCACATCATCGAGTAGTTTGGTTCCAAAGAGGAAATGGAGATGAGGGTATTAATCACTTGTCTGATCAAATTCATGCTCCACCATCGAGTAAACAACAAAAAAAACAATTGAAAGTCGTGATGGTTGGTGTTAATGACATTAGTCATAGACTAGTCTTGGCGCATTAATTTTGGGGTTGGGTGGTAGCTTCAATAAACCTTTCCTCTCCCCACAAGATCAAATCAGAAGACTCATGGAACCAGATCCACTCATATCTGGATCAACCCACTGACAAAGAGTACTATGTAGTTGTGCCCCCTCCATTGGTAGTCATAGGATGCAAATGAACTTGTGAGGGGTTCAATAAGACAAGAATGGTGGGAGGGTTGCACATCAGATGTGACAGGGGAGAAGGAATGGAGGAAAAAAAAGAATTGTTTTGTGGTTGGGGAGGCAGTTGACGAAGCGCCTGGTGTTAGTGACATCAAGTGGGGAGGTGACTTACTTGTAGACTTGAGGGAGAGAAAATACGGTTTGGCTTTGTGGTAGTAGTGCTTGTCGAGCAGTCATAGTGGAAAATGGATGGGTGGGATGCCACATAGGATTGGTTGTGGGTTGGGTGGGGTGGTGGAGGCAGAGGAAGAGGAAGTTTGTCCTTGTTTGTGGTCTTGCTCTTAACCTTTGTCTGTAGTGCCTATGTGAGGGCTCAGTGTCACAGTCACAATTTTTTGGCATCAGTGAGCCATGTGTATACTATTTTGAGACTCAAGATGGGACACATTTTTTCATTTTCAATAAATAAGGGACATAACAAATAAAAATATGTTATGTAATTTGTTTGCCTCCTATTTTCTAGTGAAAAACAACAAATGTGTCCCATTTTGAGTCCCAAAATGAGTCTATATATTAGAACCCTTTTAACTTGGGTTTATTTTTTTGAACATCCTTGGGGGCTTGAAACTATTTGACATTCTTGAAAACTTCTACCCGATCACCAACTAAACAAGGCCACAACTACTCCTCTATTCTACAACCACTTTCCTCTCCTCAGGACCACCTATACCTCTTCTTAACATGCAGCATATGACAACAGTAGGATCCTCTCACCCAATCACACACTCACTTATGCAATAAGAGCAATTGACACTCACTAACACTCCCCACACCCATTTCACTTTCTTTTGTGATATTTTTATCATTTTCATCTCCGAAAATTCCCCATAAGACCATAGTCCCCACCATCAAATAGAGCCCTTGATGCCCAAATCATGTTGACGTCCAAAAATGATGGTGATGGCCTTATTTTGATCTTTCTGACATCCACTTCACTGCCACAACACCTTCTCCAGACCTCAACTCACAAACCATGTGGAATCCCAAGAAAGACAATGAACACGTTCAAATCTCTTCGGTGTCCACTTCACTACCATCAACGCCCTTCTTCATCCCTTGACGAGCAAACCATGTGACGCCCCCAAAATGACGCCCACTTCCTTGTTTTCATCTGTAGTGCCCGCTTCACTACCACTAGATCCCTTCTCTCCTCAACAACAAGATAAATTATCCCGCCCTTCCATTCTCACTAGAAGGTTTCTACTCAACAATGCCCAATGTGCTATTGTCAATGCCTTCTTTCTCCTACTCCTAAGCAAGTATCCTACCTCAAACTCCAATCAGACTGATCATTTGCCTACTTTAATCATTAGATAACATCTCCATATGTAATTAAGCTTCTCGAGTAGCTGAATGGCACAAATATGGGCACCCTTCAGGTCAAGAAGTTGGGGAAGTCGACTATCATTAATGTAATTACATCTGGAGTCTATTTGAATTCTATAGTTCAAATATGTCACAATTATTTCCTAGTCAAGGGAAGAATAGTAAAAATGACAATTGTGAGGCATGTAATACCAGCTAACCTTTTGAGACGATAATGATGTCATGGCTTAAGGGAGGCAGTGAGAACCCTGTGGGGGGCGGTGACAATCCTGCACACAGCGGCGACGGCCTTGTAGGTGAAAGTAAAATGACCCCAGGATTCTGCAGGGAGTGTCTAAGAAGAAGATCTGACTAGTCGTGGTGGGGAGAGTGTGGTTTGGGTGTGATTTAGGTGCGACTTGTGGACGGGAGGAGAATAGTGCTCGGGAATGACGAGGCTTGTTTGAGTCAGGACTGGTAACGGAGTGGAGGGGATGGAGTATAGAACAAAATTGGGGGACAGATGCAAAATTAGGGAGGAGGAATAGGTAGGCGAGTGAGAGGAGATGATGGGGGAGGGAAGCGCACATGGAATATAAATTAGAAAGTGCTTTCCGCATCTGCATAAATTTTAGAAGAGCGTATATTTTTGAATTTGAGAGAGATTGTAGTTAAATTGTAGTTGTCCCATTAATATCAGTGTAGCTACATTATTTTATATACACTATAAAACTTTATAGGGAAAACTATCTTGCAACTGTTAAAATTTGTAGTTAAATTGTTCTTTTTTGTAGTGAGAAGCATAATTCTCATGAGGGATGTCAAAATTATGATAATTGTTGCACAAAAATATAATTTATTGAACTAACGCATGATATAGTTTAATTTTCTTACATCTTAAGGTCATAACATGAAATTCACACTTAAAACTCTTACATTGTTCTCATAATTTGAATGAGAATCTAAGCTAGATCATTCTATTATAGTTGGCACTCCACCCAATTTTTTCTCCTATATTTATCCTCAAGATTTATACTCCTTTCCTAAGCTCCTTATTCAATCTTTCCTGTAGACATCACGTCCCCGACCATGCAAACCAAAATGGAAATTACGTTAGAGTAAGTGGCACTAAGTAACATTATAAGAACTAAAAAATATGCAACTTTACTCTTTTAAAAAACATGAATTACATATTAAAAATGTTTAACACTTTTCATATCATATAAATAATATCTATATTTCTCTTTATCATTGACATCATAATCTTGGTTTGACGATGTTGTCCTTCTTCCATAACATTGCTCTCAGGAGTTTGATAAAAATACATTGCTCTCAGGAGCTTGATAAAATACATTACTCTTAGGATCTTGATAAATAACATTGCTCTCAAGAGCTTGAATATGACATTGCTCTCAAGATCTTGATAAATAGCATTGCTCTCAAGAGCTTGATTTGTAGCATTGCTATCAGGAGCTAGATGAATAACATTGTTTTCTAGAGCTTGAATGCAATATTTGTCTCCAGAGCTTGATTTGTGCGAAAAGGCCAATAATCTAGGAAGGAACCATCATAAATCAACTATTTTATACTTGAAACTAGTTTAGAGCATAATAACTTAGAACATTGAGTATTACTTAATAAAGGTGTGCATGTCATTATATGAGAACACAATACTAAAAACTATAATCTGATTCACAATCAATTCTCTTGAACTCATTTAGAACTATATACTTGATATCATTATAATTGATTCTCATAACCATAAGTGAAATAAAATCCTTTGACCCATACTTGATACTCGAAGTGTATGATCCACATACTGATCTCTTGGTCTCGTGAGATCTGTTAAAACCCTAATGTCCTGAAATTAACATAGTTCCAATTAGTCTTTATCTTAATTGACATTTAAAACCCTAATTTAGGCTCTTGTAGGAAAACATGCTCTATGATAATTTATTTAGGTCTTGAAAACTTTAAAATTAGATTCCTCATCAAAATACCTTTCCAAAAAATACTTTTATGAAATTTTCTGACAACAAATGAATTACATACAAAGTTTCCAATCCTGGACCATTAGAAATCACCAAAAAGCCATATATACCTTATTATCAACTACCATCTGCCTAGTTGATGATGAGGTGGCCCAATAAACATTACACAAGTGACCCACCCCCATCTCAACTGAATCACATAGTCAAACAAAATAAGGTGGTTAAATCCCCATACCCATGAGGGTGCGACAAATATAAAAGAAAATATAGGGGTAATATGGTAACCCTAAGCCTCTATCTTCTTCATTACCTGAGGCAAAGCATTAGATCTTGAACACCCAGATCACAAGAGGGGAAACTGACCATCTGCAGAATCTAAGTAGAGCAATAGAAAGAAAGATATCCAACGAGGATCATTGTCCTCATCACTGACCTCCACTGAACTCAGCAAGCCCTTACTTGGGTTTTCAGTGGTTGGAGCAGCCAAGAATGGTGAACCTTCAGCTCAAGGAGGCGAAATAGATGGTTAGGTGAGAAACTGAACACACAACACCCATAAACATGTCGTAACTGAAAGTGAAAGTGAGGCAAAGCTATATGTGTGGAAACCAAGAGTAAAAGCAACCCAAAATCACAAATTGGAGCTAGAAATAGGTAAAAGGGGAAAATGTGGGATACCTCCAAATGGTGAGAGCTGAAGATAGGGAAATCTTTTCTAGGGTTTTGTGACTTGCGCCAATGAGTCAGAGCACCACTAGACCTTCAGGGTCATTGCCATGAACAGCCGGAGAGGACATGAAGTGGAGTTTTGTTGATATTCAACACCCTTAAGATATGTTTATCTTGTGCATGCTATAAAATATAGAAATCTAAGATTTACCATTATAAATTCAGAGTTGTATCTTTAGCCTTAGCATATGAAGGGAAAATGTGCCAATATTTTGGAGATGTAATGAGATACTTGTATGATGCATGCATTTTACTTTGAGTTAAAAATAAATGTGAATTGATGAATGAATATCAAAATATACATAAAATAACTTTGTCCATGGAATTCCATATGACTAAATCAAGGAGATTTACCATTTATTAAGACAAAATGAAACACCTTCAAAATTCTTTGGAACATATATATGGAGGTCTTTTGTAGTTAAAGAGCTATTAAATATATTTGGATTTCTTAGGAAATAGTGAGTCTTATTACAAAAACAATGGTGATTATGCAAGTGAATATACTAGATATGTTCTATGTTAAATCATTTCATCACTTATAATAAAAGATAATAATAAATAAATAATAGTAAACAGAATAACACAATTTCTTTGCCATGAAATTCAATTACGTACAACCAACATTATTGAATTTATTTGAAAAATTATCACCAATCAGTTATGATCTATTTACACTTACTAATGATAGTAATTTTGATTTCAAAAACTTTTATAGATCCAACAAAAGTTCCAATAAGCCTCATTATCTATCATAAAATTAAAATACCCTTTTTACTTGCTGATAATTACCAAGAAATTAGAGTATATATATATATATGTGTGTGTGTGTGTGTGTGTGTGTTTTGGTAACATAATACATGATAACCCTTCTAACCTTCTTTTTGATAAATATAATTGAATTATAATAAAATAGGAGGCAATATCACATCCATGAAGTTGCCTTAGAGTGCATAGAAAAGAGAGTAGAAGTTGGCATGCATAAGATATGTCTAAAACAGACTTCTATAATAGGAAAGAATGAGTTTGGGGGGGGGGTACCCTTAGACAATCCCTTATGTAATCTAAAAAAAAACAAAAGAATTATATAAAACATCAATCTTCATCTGATGCATCCATTAAGGACTCAAGGTTAAAGGCCCCCTGGAGGTGCATTTGGTATCATCAGTAGAGAGGCAAGATTACAAGGTGTTCAAATCTCAAACCTGTAGTAGTAAACCTAAAAAAATATGAGATACATTCAATAAAATATAAAGAATAAATATATAAAATATGATAACAATGGGAGCATAAAAATAATGATCTCTTTTATCCCGATACTAAAAATATGTGACAAGCTAAACTATGTATAAATTCCAAGTGATTCTTTCTAGATAACTCAAAATATGTGCTCTCTAGATAACTCAAAATATGTGTATGGAATAGAGTCTACATCACTCCTCTGTTAGGTTAGGTTAGGTTATATATATATATATATATATATATATATATATATATATATATATATATATATATATATATATATATATATATCTGTGTGTGTGTTGGGGGGTCCCCTGACTCACCAATCCAAATTTGTATGGGCTGGAAATTTTTTTTTTGATTCATACAATAGGAGAAAAAAGGATTAAGTGAAACAAAATTGATTTGATCAGTTGGTAGAGTCATGGAAACACTTATTCATTCCATATTTTTGGTCTTATCTCCATGTATCTTGTGCTCACCCGATTGATTGGTTTGTCGGGTCTGATGGTTGGCCTTCTATAGTGAGATTGTCACTGGAATGTGAGTGACTTGGCTGGGTTGGTGGGTCAGGTGACTCATTATCTAGTAAGCCTCCTAGAGACATTTTGGATTGGGCTGAGCCAAAGATGAACCAGTCAACTAACCTTCTTTTGTGGGTGAAGTGCTACAAGCAAGTTGGCCTACTGGTAGGTTGCCAAAACACTCTATTGGTTACTGACTTTCAAAGAAATTGAAACATCAGTTCCAATGGTCTAAATGTAATGGAGGATCAGGCGACTACCCTATAGTTGGGATGCTTCTTTGCCTAATCAGGCCAACTATTGAGCCCAATCACCTAATTGTCTTGTGTGAGTGTGTCAATTAAGCTTCTTTTAATCATCTGATTGCTTCAAAACTTGAGACATGGAGTCAGGCATGGACTACTATCATAGTCTTAAGTTAGGCGGTGCTTCCACTGTGTAACAGTGGAAATTTCCATAAGAATCCTATAAAACAAGGAAAAACTCAAAACAACAAAACTAAACAACATAATACTAATTAATTACTTAAAATGAGAAAAAATAGTCTAAAATATACAATAAACATGCAATGAATATGCATTCATCACCTTATAAAAAGTTTTTCAGCTCAATTTATAGCTAGAGCATATGCAAAGATTTAACATAATTCTTTTTTAACAATTGTTGATTTTCTAATTTATTTGAGGGTCTATAAACATAGTAACTTATCTAAACTATATTCCTAATCCTATATATTGGTTATTAGCTAAGAAGGTCATTATAGGGTCCTTGGCGTACAAAAGGATCCCCTACAAATGGCCTTGGTTTGCTAATAAATCTAATCTAGTCTATGATTTTAGGATTAGATTATGTGACAAAGATGTTGCATCTATTTATTACAACATATGGTTTCGACATTGCGTTAGGATCTAAAAAAACTACCTAGACATACTAAAGTAATTATTATGGCATGAATTGCTTCTCATTATCAAGATAAGATAGTGAGTTTAATTGGGGCTGGCAAAACAAGACCCGGCCCGTTGGACCCAACCCGAACCTAAAATTTTAAGTGGGTTTAGGGTCTAAGGTTTTTGACCCGACCCAAAATTGACCAAACCCGAAGAACTTGAAACTAATTTAGGGTCAGGTCTGAGTTTGGACTTTAGACCCGAATTGACCCGATAGACCAAAAAAACAGAATTATATTTTCAAATAAAATTACAACTACTATATTTTAAGACACCTAATGGCCTATTAAATTACTAATCCATTAAACATGAAGTTTATTTTGGCAATTCTATATGTTTTTGTATGGATTTGTATGATTTATTATACTAATTATATTATATATTTGTGTCTATAACTCTCGAACAAAGTACAATGCTTTATATGTATTTCTAATCACATTGTAAGTTTATCACAATGAAATTCGTTGATTACACTTGAAAACTATCTATAATTAGACAAATCATAGCATTTTTTTAAAATTATTCTCTTGGTATTGGATTTATGGGCCAGACCATTTTGGGTCGGAATAGGGTCAAGGGTTTCGACATGAAGATCCATCTTTTGCAAGTTTAGAGTCTAGCCAAAAAGTGTTGACCCGAAATGAACCGAATTAAAACCCACTCAACCCAAACCTAATTGCCACCCCTAAGTTTAATAAACTAGTTAAGCTTACAGTGGTTTGATATATACTTCAATGTTACCTTTAAAAAATTACTATTTATATTCACTTTAACACGTATGTGGTTACAATGTATTTTTCTTTGATTGTTTTCAATAAAGAAAAGAGATACCTCACAATTATTAGATATAATTAAATATTATAAATTAATAAAAGAGAAATGTATAACTTTAAAAGGTTATGTTGACATATAAGTTTATTCTAAAAATATATATTATTCAAGACCACTTTGAACCCTTCTAGAAACATAATTATATAGATTTCCTCACAATATTACTTTGTGCTTGTTACATAGAGGTCGATTGCATGTCATGAGTTCTTTGAAGAGTATTTTATTACTTGTGGATTGAACTTGTGTAATTTTGTACATATGCACCCACCAATACACCAGGCACTCCTCACAGGTTTATTTTTTCACAAATAGAATGGAATATATTATAGAAGTAATAAATTATTGTTGTCATACTATTCTTCATTCAATATATTAAACTACATATCTTGAAAAAAAATATGGATTAGGAACCATTTTGTTGGAATGAAATGGAATCCTTCTTTCAAGTTCCATTGTTGTTCTGAATTGAATAGGTTTGGTTTCATGTAAAAGCAACCAAAGAAAGAAAGTCCTATCATGTATATAATTTAAGAAAACAAATTGCTCCTAGAATGGGCACAACTCATTTTCCTTCTCTTGCTACTTGATGAAGATATGTGATTCTCAAGCATCATGTATCTATGAAATCTACCAATTTCAACATGATGATACAACTCACAGCCTCATGTAGTCCTATATATTATGAGCTTTAGCTGATAGCTCATGTGTGGCCTAATTTGTATCTACATAATATAAAATTACAAAACACCATATGCAACTATTTGCACCAAACAAAAATAAACCAAAGAATGAAATGGATCTACAAGGAATCAAATGAAAACATTTTAGTTCCAATTCACTACTTTTATATTCCTTTTTTATAATTGTTGGGGTGTATTGATTTTACAGTTAACCAAATGAGACGTTAGTACCATTTAATTGTGTTTGCACTAGTATGTATTAGTGTGGATGCATTGCCACAACAAAGGGGGACAACTAAGGGTGAAGTCGAGATTGGATTCTTTGGGGCCAACTCTAGGAGTTTATCCAAAATTTATTTTAGAATTGATATCTAAATATAGTCCATTGATCTTTATATGTTCAAGTGCATGCTAAACACAACATTCAATGATACCATGTGAAAAAATACATTGCAACCCAAAACATGAGACATGCAACAAAATACTCCTTGCTAGAGAAAAACAAAGTACTAGTTTGTTCTTTTCAAGTACTAGTCAAACAAGAGCCTCATTTGGTTTAGATATACACATGTATTTATCAAACTTTTGATGAGAAAAATCATATTGCGCTATATAGGTATAATCAACACGTATAATATTATGTAACTTCTAAATCTATTCTAGGAGATATATTTATATATGCATGTAGTTTTATTGATATCAAACACCCTCAAGATGGTTATGTCGTGTGTGGTGTAAAAATATAGGAATCTAGGATTTACCATTTTAAAATGAGAGATGTATCTTTATCCTTTGCATATGAAAGAAAAATATACAAGTATTTTGAAGAGATGTTATTAGATACTTCTATGGTGCATGCATTTTATGTTGAGTTTAAAAATAGTCATGCATTCATGAAAGAAAAATCATAATATGCATCAAATAATTTAATTTATGCCATTCCATAAACCTAAATAAGGCAGTTTTACTATTTATCAAGACAAAATGGAATGCTTTCAAAATGATTTGGACCATATTGTTGAAGTTCCTTCATGGTTGAAAACACGATTAAATATATCTAGATTTCTTAGTAAATAGCGAGACTTATTAGGAAATACTCTAGCAATTTACAAGTGCATATACTAGATAAATTCTATTTTGCAAATTTTATCACTTCTAATAAAAGATAATAATCAATATTTTTTTAAAATAAATAACAAAATTGCTTCACCCTGAAATTAGATGACATACGACCAACATTTTAGGAGTAAATTCAATAACCATTTCCAATTAGTCATGATATGTTAAAATTGACTTACAATAGTAATTTTGATTCCTTTAACCCTCACAATCCAATAGAAGTCTCAAAATCCTAATCATCTATCTTCAAATAAAAATATCCTTTATTACATGTTGATAGCTACCAATAAATTAGTGTTTATATATGTTTTTGTGACACAATACATGATGACCCTTCAAACATTCTTTATGATAGATACGGTCCATCTAAAATAAAATAGAAGGCAATATCACACCCTCAATTTTGCCTTAAAGTACATGGAACATAGAGAAAAAGTTGTTAAACCAAATATGTGTCTAAAAAAACTTCTATAACATGAAAGAAATAGTTTAGGGGAGGTGCTTGTAAGATCCTCAAACTTTGTAAAGTTGGATTATAAGGTGATAATTCAATAATAATGAATTGAGTTTCTCTCTGAGACAATCAGAGCAATGCCAGAATGATGAGACCAATAGTAAGACTTTGATCAAAGTGAGATGATGAATTAAGTAAATAATGTAATGTGGAGCCTATAATTGAGAAATTTATTGGTTCAAGCCACAATTTATTAAACAAAATTATCATAAAGCATATGCAATTTTTTAGAGAATCTAGATATGGGTCACAGGCCCTGAAACCCAATTCAAGTAAGTTCAGGCCAATTTAGGGTTTACAATTGGGTCCCTCTGATACAAATTTGGAATTGAGTAGTTATTCTCATAATATATAGCCTTGATAATTTTATTCAAAAGATAACCCAAATATAGGATTATCAAAGAACAAAAAAAGCAATCATATTTTATGATAGAGGACATGGTGGGATAGAAAAGGTGTGCAGAGGGGATATTTATATTTTTTTGAAAGATTTGATAAAAGGAAAGGAATTTTATAGGATTTAAGAAAACATGAAGCGAGTTTGAAAAAAAAACTCAACAAAGAAGTGGTATAATAGAGAGGATTGACTTGAAGTTTGAATCTTCATCCAATGTTGTTTAAATGAATGTGGCCTATGATGCCTATTACGAAATCGATCACAACATGATTTCTATTTCATTTAACTCTTATTTTATAATCTATTCTAAAATAAAATAAAATTGATCATGTTATCTATGCCATTCTAAAATATCAACCCCTTACCTAACATTGGCCAAGTTGTTAACCCTAACATATGGGTCTAACAAGTTAATTAGCTCCAACATTTCGACGGTCCTATTTCTTTGTTTCTTAACAGAGAACAAAGAAGTAGTATGGCATAGGGGATCACATCTTATGTTCCTTTGTCCCACTCTTTTTGCCCAGTAGATCGTAAACCATGAAGCTCACTGTAGAATATATGCTCACACAATATGCGGGGACACACTTCAATCACAAAGGATTTGCATACCCGAAGAAGAGTGCCTTGTCGGATGAGAGGAATGAATATCCTCCAGTGACGTTTGTTACTTGACCCTCTCATATCACTCCCTATACAAAGTTGTCACCCTTCATTTTCCTCAAGCCATTATGGATGCACTATAGGTGAAGGTCAAGATAAAGACCATGATCAAGGAGCCCAACTAGATCGTGCCACTGTCCTTTTCTTAATGCTAGAACCCATGATATCTCATCCAAATACTCTAAAAAATGAGACAAGACAACATATGTGTATGTTCTCGGTGATGTTGTCTAGACAAACCACATAATATTATGTTGTAGGTCCAATCAATGATATTGTTTGGATCATTGTCAATATGGAATAAGTTCTTCCATATCAACATGGTGAGGGGACAATAGAAGCATAGGTGAAGACAATCCTCATCATATTTTCATCATATACAGAAAATATGGTTCCTTAAAAAACTATAGAACATGCGTTATAACCAATGAGGAGCTTATCTAAACTAATTAGCCAAGTAATTATCAACATCCTGTAAGGACATTTAATATGTCAAATTTGACCCCTAACTGAGGAGCAACACCAAAGTTTGTGAAGAACCTATTGCATGACATGAGTTCTTTGAATAATATTTTACTACTCATGGATTGAACCTAGTTAATATTTACATATGCACGCACTCTAATATTACCAGACACTCCTTGTCATTTTATTTTTTCATAAATATATGGGAATATATTATACAAGTAATAAATTTAATTCTCATGTTAATTTTCATTCAATATATTAAATTATATATCCTGATAAAATGTAAATTATGGCTTGTTTGGTTGGTCTGAAATGGACTCGTGCTTTCAAGTTCCATTGTGATTTCCAATTGAATAGGTTTGGTTTCACGTAGAACCACCCTAATAAGAAAGTCAATTGTACTTGTCACCCCTATCATGTATATAATTTAAGAAAACCAATTGTGTCTAGAAAGAGCACAATTCATTTTCCTTCTCATACTTCCTGTTGAGAAAATGTGATTCTTAGGTGTCATGTATCTACAAAATGTACATGTTTCAATGTGATGACACAAATCACATCAAGCCTCATGTATTGCTATATATTTTGAGCTTTAGCTACTTGCTCATGTGTGCCTTGATCTGTGTCTACATAATACAAAATTGCAAAACACCCTACACAACTATTTTCACCAAATAGAAACAAACCATATGAATGAAATGGAACTACAAGGAACCAAATGAAAACATTGTGGTTCCAATTCACTACTTTTGTTTTCATGTTTAACAATTCTGGGGTGTGTTGATTTTCCACTCAACCAAATGAGCCCTTAATACCATATAATGATGTTTTGACTAGTATGTATTCATACATATGCATTGCCACAGCAAGGGGTACAACTAAGGGTGAAGCCAAGATTGGACTATTTAGGTGTGGGTTCAACTCTAGGAGTTTATCCAAATTTTATTTTAGGACATGTCAATGCATTCCATTGATCTTTATATATTCAAGTGCATGATGAACATGACATTCAATGATACCATGTGCAAAAAGTACGTTGTGACCCAACACATAAGACATATACAAAAAATACACCATTCCAGAGCAAAAATTATACTAGTTTATCCTCTTTAGAAAATGGTCAAATAAGATCCTCATTTATTTTAGATGTACATATGTACTTATCAAAACTTTCATGACAAAAAAATATGAACTATATGTTGGTAAGGTATTCCCATAGAGACAATCATGTGATGATCGACATGGTGTATACCAAAAAGGATTTAACTAATACTCATAAAGGAAAACTTCCAATTCATTCTATTTTATTCAATAATGAGATAAAGAGGAAACGTTATGAATGTCTAAAGAATGACAATACTCAATGACATATGTCTTCAAGTATGTGACTTGGAGAATGAGATCATACAAATGCTAGGAGTATGTACATTTTTTTTATGTCCCTAGTTGGTTGTTACTATGGAAGGTAGATAGACACCATTAACACATAAAATGGAGTGTGCATTAGTTGATGATTGAATCTCAATAGTCATGATATGGAAATATCAAGCCAAACACATAGATACATGTTAGGGAATAGTGTATCAGATAGACCCACCTTGAGAGTGACACATGGAAACCATCATTGGTAGTCATAGTCATATCTCATAGTGAAGGTGGTGATTGTAATTCTTAGACCTAAAATCAATACACTTGTTACATGTCATTGGGTACGCTTTGACATCATCAAATACAGTATTAAAACATGGGTGTTATAACAATGATGATTGGCTAACTTTGACAGATGGGGACAGACTGTGAGTGATACAAATGGGATTTGTCCCTCCTACTAGATATTGATATCTTGGCCACTTGATAAGCGAGATTGAAAAACACATGCGCATGCACATGTGAATCAATATATGATATTGAGGTCACAGTATCTCAGACAGTCTGATCTTGGTTCAAGGAACATGGATTGAATGTTGAGAGAATGATGATTACATGCCTCGATTTCATCATGGATATCAGAGACAAAGGAATTATACAATCACTACAATACCTTACACATATTGTAGGTTGAAGTTGTTCTCCAACTTTCCATTCACTTGGGTAGCACTTATGTGTGACTAGGCACCACTCTCTACTTGTGATGTCATAAGGAAGTTATGGACATTCACTACCAACGTGATATGGGACCTATAGGGTCACACACAAAAGAACTCATCTAGAGAGAGTTTAATCTTAAACGGTGATTGGATTGATTATTAAAGTGTTTGGGTACTCAATTCATGAAACAGATCAACAGACTGCACCCTAGTCAATCGTCTCACATGGTGAGATGGTTGTTTGGTGCACCAGACGATCATATCAAGTGTTGAGACAGTCGTTTGGGTTGTCAAACTGATCAAAATTGAAATTGGCCAAGTTCTACACAAACTGATGTTTGAACTGACTGGTTCGATCTGTTGAATCGATTGGCTCAGCTTGGCTCACAAGATGGTTGTCTAGGTGATAAATACGACTGCCTCACACATGCAAGATCACTTAGTTAGGATGGAGGAAGGTTCTAGATACTTTCCCAAATCATTACGATTGCATAATACTTGTAGTGCAAGGAATTAATGTTTAGCATTAATGGGAAACAAATAGCCAAGTTTGTATGTGATTGGGAAACTGCTAGATGACCACTTGGCAGAGGGAGATGACTGTCTTGTAGTGTCAGACAACCGTCTGGACTTCCATATGGCCGTGTTAGATGTCACATGTTGCAAATATTCAAGATCTTCAGGTCCCTTCCACTCCCGCAATAATCCCAAACATACTGGGAACCCCGATCCTAACCCCACCAATAAATAAAGGGGTATTGGGGACTTCCTAGAGTACAACAACAACACAAACAATTGAGAATCAGTTGCTCTGACAATTGTTGTCCTCTCTGGTTGTGTTAACCAAGAGAGCCCAAGCAAGTCCTACCTGACTAGGGAGGGATAGCGATGGTAGAGAACAACTAAAGATCTGTACCCTGACTTTTGGGTTTTGATACCCAATATATTACTTGAAGACCATGACTATTATGTAAACGATTGATACCAAATTGAGGAATTTGTTATTCAATTATCATATTTTTCACCTAAAATGTGTAGCTAGAGATGTAATTAATGATTAATATATCAAATTAAGTTCAATTATGATGGATAGATTTTTATTAATTGACTTGGGTACTTAAGAGTCTAAGAGGTCCATTTATTATTTACAACAAACTCAACTGGAAAAACTATGAGCCTTGAGGTATGTTGGACTTGTCAAGTCAAGATTTGGTGATCAATTGAATCGAATTCAAGGTTTACACATCTATTTATAAGGTTATTTTAAGAATTTATTTGCATGACCATATAATGGTTTTGTGTCTCAAACTCTTATAGAATCTTCTTTAGGATATTTTTAGTCTATATCTAAAATTTTAGGATGTTTAAATATTGCTGCAAAGGGCTATAGTCATTTGAAGTTGAGGACATTCATGACATAAATGAGGTGGAAACTTAGATCTTTTGTTATTTAGTACCTATGTCGTGATGTTTTGGTGTCATGTTGGCCAACCTATTGGGTGTGAACCCCACTAGTGTGTGTGACCTAGATTAGGTTGTTGATTTGGGAGATTGGCATAGTAGGATCAATCATAAACCTCTGATTTATCCTAAAACTGAAAGGAGCTCCTCCCCACCCACCGATTGGAGCTAGTCGCCAGAGTTTTGAGAGGGCTTACATGCTATTTAGATCTACTTTATAAGTAGTTTCTCAACGACCTATAAGTTGTGGCCAACAAAGCAACACAGAGGAAAATCAACCTCTCTGTATCCAAGTTCTCCCAGTGTCAACTCCCAAACTAGAGTGATTGACCCCTCTTCTCATTTCCCTTCTCCCCTTGTACCTTACAATGACCCATTAGAGATGAGAGAGCCTTGAGAGGTCAAGTAAGGCTTGGACAAAGAATCCCAAAGCCTCGCCCCACCTATCTCCCCCCGTCATCTCTGTTGCCAGATAGGCTCTTCTTTCCCCGTTCTCTATTTAGGCGGCATCAGGCCTGTAAGAGGAGGATCTGGAGGACCACATCCACTCCTACTATGAAGTCTAGTCACTGGAGATCCTTGCCCCATCACTAATCTTGCAACCTCCAAGAAGTTTGTTCCTCACCTAGGTTTCTACTGTGGAGGTCGTCAAACTTCCTTGTCACGACGGCGTTTCCTCTTTCAACAGCCACAAAGGAGTGTTGCAGAGAGCAGAGGAGAGGAGTGTGGACCTGCATAAAAGGAGAGAAGGTTCTTTGTGTCTTGCTACACCAAAGTAGAGATAGGCTTGGAGCCTCGTAGGAGATGCCATGCAAGTGGAACCCTATAGAGAATGAAGCATCGAGCTCCTATCGGCGACACAGATGGCGTGCGAGAAAGGGACAATGAAATCTTGATGACCAAGGCCACTCACCCGTCTGGTTCATCCAACCTAAGCCGACAGCTCAAGAACCTAGGCTAGAACCTAGCTAGATATGATTGAGGTTGACGTTACAGAGCTGGAGGCACTGGATGTGAAGATCTGACGACCATCTTAATCCCAAAAGGTAAAATTCCTTTTAACTCCTATATATAGACTATACCTTAGAAATGTGATTAAAAATAGACCCCTTGGCCAATAAATCCACCAAAAATATGATCAGACTCAAAGAAGTACCCTTTTTATTCTAAAAATCCTATATTATAATTTAGAGACACTGATATTGATGATATTTAATTTAGATGAGAGTCGCTTCATTTAAATGGTATAATTATAAAATGATTGAGATGAAATATGAGAAAATTACTATTAAGCCCTAGTATAAGGAAAATAAATATGGATAATAATCTTGAACTTGTGCTAAAATATTATATTTTTTATAATTAATGACTAATTAGAGGCTTTAATACTCATTTTATTTTTAGAAAATAGACAAATGATCAGAAAAATATGAAAACTTTACCAAACCTTACTAATGACCCTATGATCAGTATACAAATATTTAATAGCAAGTTAGGACAATTTCAACCTAGATTTGGCTAAACCCTAATATGGACCTAAAATACCATTAGCAATGGTGAACATTTTATTAACAATGATTAATTATTATTAATCAGGTGTTGACCAGATCTGATGATCAATGATATGATAAGAATCTGTGAACTTAGGTACGTGGGTTTTATCTAAGTATATGACTAGCTTTCTTATGTGAAATAGCTATGATGTATTGCTTGTTCTTATTTGAAAATATTACTTTGATGTACTATAATTATAGTATCTTCACCATGTCACCAAGAACAACAAAGAATGTGGATGATTTGTAGCTACTAAGTGTTTACATTCTCTCTCTATATCTCTCTCCTTCTAAATATAAGGTCAACACATCCCCATAGCCCAAGGGGTGGGGAAAAATGAAGTGTGAAACCACTTAGTAGTGCAAACACATCAAAAGACATCTAAAAATATGTGTTTACCTAATTATAACATTAAATAATGTTATCTTTACCTTTTCTTCATTCTCAAAATTTTCAAGTATGCAAGCACAATATATATGTATCTTTCACCCATGTATACAACACATTGTATTGATTCGATGTTTCACGTATTTTCTAAGTTAAGAGCTAGCATGGGAGAAAAGATAAGGAATGAGTAGTGCTCAAGTTGTACCTATTATGTTTAGATCCTTTTAGCATACATGTTTGTAGACTTGTAAAAGTTTCTTTAAATTGTGTAAATGTAAGTTTTAATCATTCATGTTGTAATTATATACATGTTGAATGTTGAGAAATGTTACAGTGTATGCATTATATTTGAATGTTCATGTATGCGTATAATGCTTCCGCATCACTCTCTAAAACAATTAGCTAATGTTTTCAGATTTATCCTCTCGGGCCTTCTAAGTCTCAAGAAGATAGAACTCAAAAACGTTACAAGATCATTGTTGTGGGAGAGCAAGTTGGTGACTAGTACGCCAATAGGAGGAAAAACTCCTTCATGTGTGTTCTAGTAGGACGACATGAATTCTAGTTGGCCTGTGTGGGCTACTCTAGAGGAAGGAGTCATTTGGCTACTACTTGAAGGGTAAAGTGGGTTTGCAGTCTATGGTGAGACCAAAGGAGTCACTACAAAAGTTGTCATGTTCATTGTTCATGGTGAAGACCAGGAGCTGGACAATCACTGTCCAAGAGCAACTAAAAGATAGTTGCAACTTTAACAAGTTGTAGACGTTGAACTTGCTTCAGGACCAGGTATAACTCGTTAAACCATCCTTCCTATTTCATAGTAGCTAAAGTGATCTAGTTGTTATGAGAATACATATAGATAAATATTTTGTTTCTGCTTCCTTCCGTGCATGTATTTCCCAACAGTGGTATCAGAGCCACATCAATTCACTATATTTTAGGATAATCAATATGATTGGATTTTTGGTTTATCATTTATTTATTGCATATGATGTGAATATTTAAACGGTCTCATACGCATATCCAATCAATGGCCACATAATCCCAAACTATATATATATATATATATATATATATATGTAGCTTACACATGTTGTACAAAAATTGGTTTTGTGGTGGATGTATAGCATGGTTATGACCTAAACCCAATATCTATGTGTCGTTTGATGGTTTAGTTTTATTCCTATTTATCTCGGTATGCATGTTGAACCTCTACCTCCTTATTCCCAATGTAAAGTTAATTCTTTCCTACCTTTGATTCCCTCAAATATAACTCGAGGTTTCTCTTTACAATGTAATAAAGTAGCAATATGATAGTTTTCTTTCTTGCAATGAAGAAGTGGGATGATCAGTTCGTGAGATGAGATTACACAATGGATGATAGAATGAAGGAGCCAGATCACCGCCTGGTAGACCCAACTGACCATTTGGAAGGAATCTAGACATCATTTGGACAGGAGGCTAGTCGACCATCCCAAAAGGCCTAACTGACCATTTGGAAGGTGTCCAGACATCGATTGGATAGGAGGACCAACCAATCGTAAAATATTCTTTTGGCACATGCTTTACAATAATAACAATGTAGCATAAAAAATGGTCTAAAAGACACCATATGAAATGTCGTATTGAAGGAGTCCCAATGAGTCTTTTGTAGTTATTAGGATTGAAGGCTTATATAAGAAAATTGTTTCTTAAAGGGAGTTATCCACAAATTACATGTATATTATCTTGTTGGATACTACTTATATTACAACTCGACAACAAAGTATTTGTTTCTAGGATGGCTGAATTCCTAAATGGAAATTAGTTCCAAAGGAATCAATATGAGTAAAAGTAGAACTCGAAATGTTTGAAACAAATAAGACAACAAAGAACCTAAAGAGGTATAATAGGAACAAGGAGAATCACAAGTTGTTGTGGAATCTTAAGTTCCTTATGTAAACATAGAACTCATAGTTATAATAGAACACACCTTGAGTTTGAAATATTATGATATCTTATAACTCAAAAGGTGGCGAGTTGATCATAGAGATGAGTCAACAACCTACCTAAAAACTATTGAGGATTGGAATCTGAGAAATGGCTTGAGGCCATAAGATCAATGATGGACTCCATGTAACCATCAAGGTATGACCTTGTTGGATCCCCATGAAGGGGTAAAACCCATAGGGGAATTTGGGTTTTTGTAAGAAGACCAACATGGATAGGTAAATTGGTTGCAAAGAGTTTCAAACTAGTTCAAAGTGTTGAACATGATGAAGTCTTTTCAGCAGTTACCATGGTTGAATCCATTTGGATCATGCTTATTGTTGCAGCTTGGTATGACTATGAGATTTGGCACGAGGATGATTAAAATAGTATTCCTTAAATCAGAATAGTTAAGAGGATGTGTATGTGACACAATCTAATGGTTTTCTAAATATATTAATGTAAATAAAGTCTATAAGCTACAAAAGTCAATCTGTGGATTGAAGCAAACATCTCAGAGATGGAATCTTCTATTTGACAAGACAGTTAAAGGGTTTGACTTGAGTCACAAAGAAGATGGAATCTTTGATTACAAAAGATTTAGTGGGAGAGTATTTATATTCCACATAATGATGGGGTATAATGTCCTTATCCTGCAAATGTTAAATCCTAACATGGAAAGTACCTTCTATATTAGGGGTTTAGGTGAAGAATCCTATATGATTGGGATTGAGGTCTATAGAGATAGATTTGGAAAGCTTCTTGACCTAAATAAGAGAACATACATTGACAAAATGTTGAAGGGTTCAAAATGCAAGACTCAATGAGAGAAAATGTGTACATGATCCATGGAATTAGTCTCTCAGGAGCCTAGTGTCCTAATTCTTATGAAGAATAGGAACATCTGGATTGATGCCATGTGCATTCACAATTGGATCGGTCTTGAATGCAATTTTATGTACTTATCCTATTATCTCGTATGTATTGGACATGACGAGAAGATATCCAATAATCTCATACGTATTGGACATGACAAGAGGATATCAAGCCATCTGATATGTATTTGACATGATGAGAAGACATATATATACATGCCTAGAAATTTCCTATCTATTAGATATGACAAGAGGGTATATGTCAGATACCAGTGAGAGTTGTTGAACTACCATAAAAAACATCCTTAGGTGCTTGTGAAGCACTTAAAGGATAGGTTCTTTCGTCATGGTAATATGGAAGAGTTGGATGTGAAGGGTTACACTCATGCAAGCTTCCAAATTGACAAAATAATTGTAAACTAAGTTTATGTTTGGTGACAAATGAGGACTGTAAGATAGATAGAGTTCTGAGCTAATAATAATTGTTCAAATCTATGAAAGAATTTGTGTCTCTATGTTATAAGAATAATACAGGATATTGTATGGATCTGTAAGTTCATACAGATGCACTTATGTGAGGTTCCAACCATTGATGACATAGTAGAAATATTGATGACAACAATGGAGCTACTAGTTAGACTGGGAAGCTCAGATAGCATACTATGGCATTTCCATCTCATACGACTAGTCATACAACGAAGAGATGTGAAAATTGCAAAATACTAAAAGCAAACGTTGCTAAACTTGAAGCTCTTATGCAACAGAAGCATGATGGTCATGTTAGGTCACTCTAGATGGATCTGTGGGTGATTGGCTCTAAGTGCAAGTGTGAGTCTATTGGTATGTATGCCCACAGAGCCAATCATGTGATGACTGTAATGGCATAACATATAAATCATTTGATTAATAACAAAGGCAAGCTTCCAATTTATTTTGTATATTCAGTTATGAGATAATGAATAACATAATAAATGTCTAAAAAATTATATCACTCAATGGTGTATGTATTCAAGTTACTATCCTTGTGGGTGAGATCATACAAATGTTAAGAGTAGATATACATATTCTCATTATGTCTCTGTTCGATTGTTATTGTGGAAAGTTGATAGATGACAATAACACATAACATCAGAGTTTGAGTTGGTTGATGACTAAATCTCATTAGTCATGATATGGAAATATCAAAACAAGCACACATATACATGTTAGAGAAAAATGTATCGGAAAGACCCACCGTGAGATTGACACATGGAATCCATCATCATGGAAGTCATAGTCAGCCCTCACAATGATGGTGGTGGTTGTGGTTCTTAGACCTAAAATCACGACACTCATCATAAGTCATTGGGTACATGTTGACATCATCAAACGCAATCCTGAAACATGGGTTGTTATAACGGTGATGATTGTGTGACTTTGACACATGGGGAATGATCGTGAGTGATAGAGATGGGATTTGTCCCTCCTACAACAGTATGATATCTAAGGCCTCTTGATTAGATATATTGAGAAAAGTATGGCCATACGCATGTGAGTCAATATGTGATATTGAACTTACATATATCTCATACAGTCTGCTCTGGTTCAAGGAACAAGATTGATTAATAATGAGGATGATTTCTCCATGCCTCTAGTTCAATCTGGATATAAGTGACAAAGGAACTATACAAAAATTGTAACACCATACATAGATTGTAGGTTGAATTTTCTCCCCAACTTTCCATTCACTTGGGTAGCAATGATGTGCGACTAGGTAGCGTTCATTGCTTGTGATGTCATAAGCTAGTTATGGACATTCACTACCAATGTGATATGGGACCTATAGGGTCACACACATAGGGACTCATTTAGGATAGGAGTTTGATCTTGAATGATGATAGAATTGATTACTAAAGTGTTTAGGTATTTCAATTCACGCAACGGATCAGCTGACTAGACTGCCAAATGATCGATTCAAGTGTTGAAACTATTGTTTGGAGTGTCAGGTTGATTGTATTGTACATTAGTTGGAACTCTATCTGACCTGGGCTGTGAGAAACCTATTTTACCTGTGTAAGATGGATGTCGGGGATGGTGTGAGATGCCCATCTTGTTTTCCCCAGACGCCCATTTCGGGGGTGCAATTCTATTGCACAAAGTATTGGTGTTGACGTCAAGTTGAGATACAATGTATTAATCCTGGTTGATCGAGCCTCTCTTTCCTTTCTAAATGTAAATTAATGTACTTCTTCCTATTTCCCTGCAAATGTAACTTGAGGTTTTACCCATATACAATGTAATAAGAAATAGGATAGTTTTAATTTATGTCTCGACGTGAGATAACGATCTGCATAAAAATGAAACAAGCAGCTCATGAGATGACCCGATCAACTGGAGGACCGAGGAGGCCAAATGATAGGAGGATGAACTGATCGAATGCGGTCCCAACCGATCGAGTGGAGGTGTCCAGAAGCTTCTTGGACGTGAGAACCAGATGATCGCTTCAGCAGAGCCCAACTGAGCGACCAAGAGGTGAGCCGACTAGTTTAAGAGTTGAACCGATCAACCAGGATTGGTTTGAGCATAGATAATCACCAACAATAGGTTGCATATGATGTGGACCATAGGTGGTAGTAATTCCTTGTGGCTCCAAGGAATTACATTAGTATGGACATAACCATTGCTTGTGTGTTTTATTTATTGCATGTTCTCATTTATGGTTATAGCATGTATATGATACGTACTATATATGTGGTGATTGGATAAAGTATATGTATTTATACATACAAAATCCCTCGAATATAATACCAAGTCTTAGATGCTTTCCAAAATCGGCACACATGAAAAGCTTGATCGACCAAGCGAGGGCTCCCCAAGGGAGATGTGTCGTCTATCTTGTGAAAGTATGATGGTAAAATGTGGGCCCGCCAAGAAGAGTGCATTATTATCGTGTCAACTTTTGGATCAGGCTTGATTGGTGATTCTCAAATAGTTTGGGCCTAGATGCATGAAGATGGTCATGGCAAGGAGTTGTGCATATCATCTATCCAAGAGTTGCATATGATGCAATTGGCATGATTGCCTACCTTAATAATTGGTCATGAGCGCCAGTGTGTCCAACTGGAATAGTGTACACTGCAATATTCTGAATTAATATTGAGAGCTATCAATTGAATAAAATAGTGGGAGTGGTAGTTAATTAAATACCTAATTAATATCATCAAATTTATCAAATCGAACTAAATCAAAAATGTTTTAAAAAGTTGCAATATATCTTTGTAGAATCAAATGTCAAACACAAACTTGTTCAAATTGTGATCAATCCTTAAGAAGGACAAAATGGGATAAAGTTCCACAATTGGTTAAGGACTTTGAGAAATGTTCTCATCAATGAGCAAAAGCTCTATGTCCTTGATAGACCAATACCAGATGAACCCACTCCAAAAGCTCCTGAGGCTAAAAGGATGCTTATTGGAAGCATACCAATGATGCCATAAACATTTGAATACCTAGTGCTATGTTGTAAGAACTATGAGCAACAAAAAATATGAACATTCTTGAGATGGTAACACATCTTAAGAATCATATAAAGCATAGAAGGTATAATGTCTCCAAAGTGGTGGTTGAGTGCAAACTGACAAATGGAGATCCAGTAGAACCCCATGTGCTCAATGTGATTAGACATATGGAATGAGTGGGATTTCTCTTAGGTCAAGAGTTGACCATGAATATGATTATGCAAGCATTGCATGAATCATATAGTCAGTTTATCAAACGCTTGGCATGTTGATGCTAATGCAAGGAAGAAGAAGGACAAATCTGTGATGATGATAAGCGGAAGTGAGTAATAGGATATAGGCAAGGCTAAGAAGTGTTCTGAGGCTAAGCTCAAGTCTAAGTCTTCTACGCTCAAGTTATGGAGAAGGGTAAGTGTAAAAGGAATTTGTCCTTTTCACTTAAAGGATAAAGAAAACAAAGTGTGCCACCATTGTCACTTGTCTAGACATTGGAAATGAATTATCCTCTTCATATAGGATCTCAGGAAGAAGATAGAGATAGAGATATCCACTTCAAGACTTGAGAAGAAGTAAGATAGAACTGTTATAAGCAAGGGTGATAACATCTCATTTTGTGAACAATTTTCATATGTTTTATTCCTAGTTTAGCATCCCTTGAGTGGACTTTTCTATTTATTTGAATGTCCTTGGGTGAAATTTGGATTTGAGACTCCCTCCCACTCCATGTAGGTTCATACTACATTGCGACTTTGATGAAGGCCCATGGATGTCATTCCTGGGACAGAAACTAGGGTCAACAAGGCCTAGTCGCGACCGCAACACTAGTTACGGCCATGATGACCCATCACGACCACCATGCAGGATGGCAAAGATGTCACAATTGAGACGAGGCTGCAACCTAGACAGAAGAAGAAATCATGGCATGCATCATGACCAAGGATGTGTCACGATCGTGACACCTATTTCAACCTCTTCTAGAATTGTAGTTGTGGCGATACCTCCTCACTGTGATCGGGACACTTGCTACAGAAGGTCGTGACCGTGAAAATGGTGACATTCGTGACATATGTCATGACCGAGATAGAAGGTTAAGTCGGTGGGTTGCACCTAGAAAGAGGCCCTCGATCCCTCACACCAGGGGGCATCAGATCATCGAGAGCCACAAAGTGCTACCAAAACTCCAGAGTCATCCTCGCTCATCTCCTTAGCTCTTGGATCTTAGAAGATGAAAGTTGGAGGAGAGAGAAGGTCTTCCACCCTCTTCTTCGAGAGAAGGAGTTGTCATCTTCCACCTCCACACTAGATCTAGATCTAAAGAAGTATCATTGGTGTATCTCCTCCTTCTTTCTCCAAATTTATTATCTTCCTCCGTATTGTATCTTCCCTCTTTGTTATTCTTGATGTATCCAAACATTTGTAACATTGTTATGCTTCCTGTTAACATGTGTGACTAAACACCTTACTTGGGTTGGGAGTAGACACTAAGGCTCTCTTAGCATGTATATACTTGCATCCTTATATATATATATATATATATATATATATATATAAGCAACAATTATCTCTGTACTCTTATTCTTTAATGCTTCACTTGTAAGGAGTGGGACCCAGAGGAGATCCACTCCCTACTAAAATTTGAAGAATAAAACATCCATTCTAAATACACTCAAAAGGTATACTGGAACAGGTGTAAAATTTTCAACTTTCAAATAATGGTTTGCAAAAGATCAAAGAGTATAGCAGCAGAATAGAAGTATTGACTATTTTCAATTTTACAACAAGATTAAAAAAGTACATCATAATCTCCCACATAGGGTTACATGTAATGTACAACATAAGAATCTAGTAGAGGGAAATCTAAACCATATCAAGTTTGTCTCCAAGCATCAACTCCTTAAGCTAATCCATGTTGGATTCCATGTTCTCCTTTACCTATACTTGGGGTTGGAAGCATACCCCAGTAAGAGGAGAAAAAGTAAAAGACATCAGCAAAAGTTGATATGTGCATACTAAAATAGAATTGATCCACGTTATGAAATAAAGGATGTCAAATAAAAGGTTTCCCATAGAAAAAGTAAAGTACTACCCAAGAGGGCATAAAAGAAATGAATCATAATAAAAGAGATAAAGAAGATCAAAGTATAAGAGCAAGGCATACATGTGTTTCACTTGTGACAATTCTAGACAATATAAACATGTAGGTAGGAAATAACACATCTAACAAAAATGTGGGGTGAGCAGGGTCTTGTATACATCTACTCTAAAATATGGAGTGGCAGGGTCCGTCAACCTCTGCCTGGGCAGGAGAAACACATCTCCCTAAATATTTTCGTACACGGGAATTTTCAAATATGCATTCATGTGTGGGAATTTTCAAATCCACATAAAAAGCACATGTACATTATACAGTAGTCACCACATGATGCATAACAAAAGAATAGACAATAATAAACCAAATAAGAGAGATTAGAACATCCAACAAATACATAAAGTGGGATCACATGATCCTAATCAACATCCACCTTAAAAGAGGGAAAAAGAGCATATACCACCATGAGCAATGTATAAGGAAGAGTCCAATACAATGTCAAATCATATAACATGATCATAAGATCAGTAACAAATAAAAGGTACTTCACATGAAGTATAATTTTCAAAGAAAAAGAGATAATGTGTAGTCTAGTGTCCATAGGACCAAGAGAAAGAAGAAAATAGGTTATTTCTCAATGTAGAATAGTAGTTGATGCAAACATACCTTAAACCCGAGTTCTAGAAACACTCTTCACCAATCTAGTTGTTTCCAAGATCACTTTTGCCTAATTACAAATTATTCACATGTATTAGGGTTTTATAATGTGTAATGAATTCCTAAATCTAGACCTTTTTGGAAAACCTAAGATTATGACTCTTAAAATCTCACCAATCAAATTATTAGGTTCTCTTGATCAATAAAACATATTTTTATGTTAATTTTGGAGTTTATATGACAAAGTTACAATTTTATGATTTTTTTTGCAGATATTTCATTTCCCAAAATTATCCTTTGAAAAACATTCAAATCAGACACTGAAACAATTTATATTAGATATAGATCATTTTTTTATTCCAAAACATATTTATTTATAGTTTTTGGAGTTTCTGACAAAAAGATATATTTTACAAGATTCACTATATTTACAAATTTATTTGTGAAATTAAATTGCAAGAAACCAATTTGTCCTTGAATCAAAAATCAAAACTTTACACTATGAAACAATATAAATGTACTATGCATACTGGCGTGAAAAGTGACAAATCAAATTAAAATGTGGTAATTTATAAGAATACCAATAATGAGAAAAATAAAATAAAAGAGAATCGAGGGGCAAAAAGGGGAAATTACAAGGGATCATCCCCTTCCCCACTACACAAGCCGTAGTCGGATGGGCAAGGATAAGTTTATCCAAGAGTTTGGGAAAAAATTCATACGTCACTCGTTCATGAAACTAACCAGTCGATCATGATGAATAAGTGCCAAAGTTATTTACCTGAGGTCCAATTATGCTCTAAAGGAGCAAGACATCGGTGAGAGGTTCCACAAACTCAAACCAAGAACCACGTTCAGTGGTGGATGAAATGACGATGCAAGGTGAAATTAAAACTAGAGGAAAGTCTTTGGGTGTGTGTTTCACATGAGGGTAGGGTCCTATTTATATGAATTTGAGTTTCAAGGGTTGTGGGAGAAGTTGTTTCGGAAGACTTGAGGAACAAGTGTAGGTGTTTCTAGAATTCTCCATTATAGGTCTCGAGTAGGGTATGGATGGATGTGAAATTAGATTTTTAATCCAATGCAACTCATTTCATGAAGTTTCACTGAGAATTGAGGAAGTTATTCCCAAAATACCATACCTTGGTCCCCGGTTAATGTTCATGCGGGCTGTGATGAATGTCATTTAATACAACTTTCCAACTTTCTTTTATTGTATTTAATGTATACATTTTTCTATAATTATTTGAGGGTGCAAGCGAAGTCTAAATAAATCCAAATTTGGTAGGTTATCTAATTTTGAGATTAGCAATATGATTTTGACATTATTCTATTTTTTAAGACTTAATATTTATTTAATATTTTAAAATATTATCACTTATTTTGTTCCTTTAATGAGTTAGAGGTATCTAAAAAATTTCTAAAAATATGAAACTTGGCCTAGGAGAAATAATAAACGTGAGGAACATGATTTTGCCATTAATTAATTTTTTAACATATTATTTAATATTTTTGATCCTTAAATTATATTCTCTCTAAATTAACTAAAATATTTAAAATTTTCCAAATTAGTTTAAAATTTACATATAGGCTAATTTGGCATGTAGATTTCTAATTTGAGATTTATTTTCTCTTTTGGAGTCATTTAATAATTTATTTAATATATTTGACTCTTATTCTTATTTTCTATCTCAATTAAAAATAAAAATAGTTATTATTATGCAAATAATGTGAAACTTCACCTTCAAGCAAACTAAAATATATGAAATGTAAATTGTCCATTTATTTTATCTTGGTATTATTTAATACATTATTTAATATTTTGGACTTTTACATACTTCCTCTATCCTAATCTACACATGTATATTAAAGATTATCCAAATTACATGAAAATTCACCCAAAGGCTATTTTTAGTGTGTAGATTATGAATCTAAGATTATATTCCACTTTTTGAGTCATTAAATGATTTTTCTCATACTTTGAAGGAAAATCACTATTTTTATAAATAAAGTCAATATTATTATTATTATCCCAAATTTGTCAAACTTGGCCTTCAAGCCATATCATATCCAAAGAAAACAAATTTGAAGTTATTATTATCCAATTACTCTTCCTTTTATCAATTTTAGCCCATTATTCATTATTACCACTATTTCTCATATTACATAATTCAATATCACATTATCTTGTGTAGGGGGTATTGTTTATTTCTTTTTCTCATTTCTTGTTCGAAAAAAAACCATAGAAATTATAGATCAATATTATTTTATCATTATTTTTATCATTCTTCCAATTGTGTCCCATATTTACTTATTACAACCAAAAGGATTATATATTATATTTATCATTTATCTCATGTGACATATTTTATGTATCCATTATTGATCTTATGATTAATACAAGGGTATTATGTCTTATTTAATTGCATGTATATATGTTAGGGTGATTTATCCATGCATTACATATTATTATGGTTACCATGAAATACCATTAGGTATATCCTCACCTTGTTTGTTTATGCCCAATAACTAAGGTCTCTAACCTATTAACCTTGGAATAGGATAAGGTTCTTGATTGTGGTATGTTACAACATACCACCCCTTAAAGAGATTTCATCCTCGAAATCTAAAGATAAACTATTTACCACCCCTTAAAAGATTCAACCTAACAAGTCAAATTAAATATCGCCAAGGTACTATGGTCACTTTGCATATTTTAATTGTGAATATTTTAGGGGTTAATGTTGTCCATTTATCCAACTAAAAGTCATAACCAACTAGTGTTGAGCTTTAGGTCCTTGTGTCTCTAACCTAACAACCCTAAGGTTCACATAACAACCAAAGGTCAAAGAGCATAGGTCAACTACACCTTTATATTATTTCACATATTCCTACTCACCTCTTCATAGAAAAATCTATGGCTAAGATTCTCTTTTAACTATTTCTAGGGTTTCTCTAACTAGGATTCATAAATATCTTCATTGTGACTTAGTTCAAGAAAACATTGATAAAATTCAGAAGACATTATTTTTGTATATATAGTATTATAAGGAGAATAATTTGATGTAAAAACTTTTGTGATAGAAAACTGAAATCAAGGCCCAAAATCAAAGCTAGAACCAAGTCACAATATTTACACAATATGATCTCCTTATCCTACTAGTATATCACCCTCATCATCTAATTCCATCCTCAAGTCAAACCTTATGGCATCCAAATATATATGTCAACATTAACCCATATAGTGGGGTAAGATCACCTAAAACCTCATCACATTAGGGTTTACTAATCATGGTTCTAAACTGAAACTTATATCAACCTTTCATCATCTTAAGAATAACATAGATCAATTCTAGGGTGAACATCTCACCTAGAGGGCAACTATTCAAGGTAAGGTTTCTAATTAGGGAGACAAAATTGAAATAATCTGATTCCGACTACCATGGACTCTGATACCATGTTGTAAGGAGTGGGATCCAAAGGGGATCCACTCCCTACTAAAATTTGAAGAATAAATCATCCATTCCAAACACACTCAAAAGTTATGTTGGAATAGGTGTACAATTTTCAAATTTCAAATAATGATATACAAAAGACCAAAGAGTGTAGTAGCGGAATAAAAGTATTGACTATTTTCAATTTTACAATAACATTACAAAAGTACATCATAATCTCCCACATAGGGTTTACATGTATGATACAACATAAGGATCTAGTAGAGGGAAATCTAAACCATATCAAGTTTGTCTCCAAGCATCAAATCCTTAAGCTAAGTCCATGTTGGATGTCGTGTTCTCCTTTACCTACACCTAGGGTTGGAAGCATACCCCAACAAGAGGAGAAAAAGTAAAAGACATCAGCAAAAACTGGTATGTGCACACTAAAATATAATTGAGCAACATTGTGAAATAAAGGATGTAAAATAAAAAGTTTCCCATAGAAAAAGTAAAGTACTACTCAAGAGGGCATAAAAGAAATGAATCACAATAAAAGAGATATAGAAAAGCAAAGTATAAGAACAAGGCATCCATGTGTTTCACCTATGACAATAGTAGAAAATATAAACATGTAGGTAGGAAATAACACATCTACCAAAAATGTGGGTTGAACAGGGTCTTGTATACATTTGCTCTAAAATATGGAGTGGCAGGATTTGTCAACATCTTCCTGGTTAAGAAAAACATATCTGCCATAAATATTTTCATATGCAAGAATTTTCACATATGCATTCATATGTAACAATTTTCACATCCACATAAAAATCACATGTACATTATACTAGTAGTCACCATATGATGCATAACAAAAGAATAAATAAGAATGAACCAAATAAGAAAGATGAGAACATCCAACAAATACATAAATTGGGATCACATGATCCTAATCAACATCCATCTTAAAAGAGGGAAAAAGAGCATATATCACCAATAATTCTCCACCATGAGAAATATATAAGGAAGAGTCTAAGAGAATGTCAAATCATATAACTTAATCACAAGATCGGTAACAAATAAAAGGTACTTCACATGAAGCATAATTTTCAAAGAAAAAGAGATAATGTGTAGGCTAGTGTCCCTAGGACCAAGAGAAAGAAGAAAATAGGTTATTTCTCAATGTAGAATAATAGGAGATGCAAAAATACCTTAAACTAGATTCTTATAAACACTCTTCATCAATCTAGTTGTTTCCAATATCACTTTTGCCTAATTACAAATTATTCACATGTATTAGGGTTTTATAATGTGTAAAGAAATCCTAAATCTAGATCTTTATGGAACCTGTAGATTTTGACTCTGAAAATCTTACCAATCGATTTATTAGGTTCTCTTGATCAGGAAAACATATTTTTTGTCAACTTTGGAGTTTATATGACAAATTTACAGTTTTTATGAATTTTCTGCAGATATTTCATTTTCAAAAAATCATCCTTCAAAAAACATCAAATCATACATTGAAACCCTTTTGTTAGATAAAAATCATTTTTCCAATTCGAAAACATATTTGTTTATAATTTTTAGAGATTTTGATAAAGAGATATGGTTTTTACAAGATTCACTTTATTTACTAATTTATTTGTGAAATTAAATTACAAGAAACCAATTTGTCCTTGAATCAAAAATCCAAATCTTACGCTATGAAAGGGTATAAATGTACTATTTATGCAGGTATGAAAAGTGACAAATTGAATTAAACTATGGCAATTTATAAGAATACTCATAATGAGAAAAAGAAAATAAAAGAGAATTGAGGGGAACAAAGGGGGAAACACAAGGGATCACCCCCTTCCCCACTACACATGTCGTGGCTAGCTGGGTAAGGATAATCTTATCCAAGAGTTTGTGAGAAACTTCATTCGTCACTTGTTTGTGAAACTAACCAGCCGATCATCATGAACAAGTGCCAAAGTTGTTTACTTGAGGTCCAATTACGCTTCGAACAAGCAAGACGTCGGCGAGAGGTTCCACAAACTCAAACCAAGAACAACATATGTCGGTGGATGAAATGATGATGCAAGGTGAAATTAAAAATAGTACAAAGTCTTTGGGTATGTGTTTCACATGAAGGTAGGGTCCTGTTTATATGAATTTGAGTTTCAAGGAGTGTGCGAGAAGTTGCTTCGAAAGACATGAGGAACATGTTTAGGAGTTTTTAGAATTCTCCATTATAGGTCTCGAGTAGGGTATGGTTTGATGAGAAATTAAATTTTTAATCCAATTCAACTCATTTCACAGAGTTCCATTGAGAAACGAGAGAGTTATGCCCAAAATATTAGACCTTGGTCTGTGGTTAATGTTCATGCGGGCTGTCATGAATGTCATTTAATACAACTTTCCAACTTTGTTCTTTTAATGTATTTGATGTACAAAACTTTCTATAATTATTTGAGGGTGCAATCAAAGTCTAAATAAATCCAAATTTGAAAGGTTAGCTAAATTTGGGATGAAAAATCTGATTTTGGCATTATTTTTTTTGAAGACTTCTAATATTTTATTCAATATTTTTAAATATTATCACTTATTTTGTCCCTTTAATGAGTTAGAGGCATCTAGAAACTTTCTAAAAATATGAAACTTGTCTTAGAAGAAATAATAAATGTGAGGAACACAATTTTGCCATGAATTAATTTTCCAACATATTATTTAATATTTTTGTTTCTTAAATTATATTCTCTCTCCTAAAGTAACTAAAATATTTAAGATTGTCCAAATTAGTTGAAAATTTACCTATAGGCTAATTTTGGATGTATATTTCGAATTTGAGATTTATTTTCTCTTTTGGAGTCATTTAATAATTTATTTAATATATTTGACTCTTATTCTTATTCTCTTTCCCAGTTAAAATAAAAATAGTTAGTATTATGCAAATAATGTGAAACTTCACCCTAAAGCAAACTAAAACATATGAAATACGAATTGGCCATTTATTTTATCTCTTGATATTATTTAAAACATTATTTAATATTTTGGACTTTTACATAATTTCTCTCTCCTAATCTACACATGTACAATAAAGATTATCCAAATTACATGAAAATTCACTCAAAGGCTATTTTAAATGTGTAGATTATGAATCTTAGATTATATTCTACTTTTTGAGTCACTAAATGATTTATCTCATACTTTGTAGGAAAATCAACTTTTTAAAATAAAATTGATATAATTATTATTATCCCAAATTTATCAAACTTGACCTTCAAGCCATATCATATCCAAAGAAAATGAATTTGAAGTTATTATTATCCAATTACTCTTAATTTTATTAATTTTAACCCATTATTCATTATAATCACTATTTCTCATATTAAATAATTCAATATCACATTATCTTGTTTAGGGAGTTATAGATTATTTCTTTTTCTCATTTCTTATTCCATAAAACACCATAGAAAATCTAGATCAATATAATTTTATCATTATTCTACTTGTGTCCCATATCTACACATTACAACCAAAAGGATTATATATTTTATTTATCATTTATCTCATGTGACATATTTTATGTATCCATTATTGGTCTTATGATTGATACAAGGGTATTGTGTCATATTTATTTTCATGCATATATATTAGGGTGATTTATTCACGCATTACATATTATGGTTACAATTAAATACCATTAGGTATATCCTCAACCTTGTTTTTCTATGCCCAAAGAACTAAGGCCTCTAACATCTTAACCTTGGAATAGGATAAGGTTCTAGATTTTGGTATGTTACATCACTTGTATGCTTAGCTACCATCTTATGATGTTTGATTGTAATGCCTTAAAAGAGTAGTATTAATGTTATCGAAGTGTTATGGAGTTGCATGAATGCATGAAAATGTTGGAATGCTAAAGCTAATGGTCATATGGTTTGCTTGGTGATTATTTGTTTTCCATCTCGAGAGAGCGACAACCTTATAATCTAGATCTATCTTAAGCTCTAGAGAGGAGGGAATAGACATATAGATAATTTCCTATAATCCTGCTAAGGGTATACAAAAGGGTGTGAGTATTCCATATTGGTAAGAGATCTTAGTAGGCAAAACCTAGCCCAAGTTACCTTCCATCCTTTGGTTGCATCTTCCTTGTTTGACTTTATTCTCTTGGTTTATTTTCTTACTTTTGCTTTTATTAATTGCTTCGTTTGGGGTAACACCAATCCTTAGGGAACACCATCTTGATCTACCTTTTCATTTGGTGTATCTGAGTCTATGGCTCCATGTTTGGGATTCCCTCCAAAGAGTTATAAACGGGATGAGAGGTACAATTTAGTCACTTAAGTTTAAATTCCACTTGTACATATTCTTTCTTTTACCCTCTTCAAGTATCATAATTTTTGAAACAATTTTGAACAAATACTTGTTACAATCCCCAAATTTAAAATTTTACCTTTGTGATTTTAACTTTCTCGTTTCTTAGCATACGTGTTACCCTTGTTTTTCCTCTCGCTACCTTTTAGCATAACCATTGCTAGAGTGGTGCAAATGAGCTACTAATTCATGTGAAAAGAGAAGGACACAACAATAATGTTTTTGTCCATCCTTACAACAAAATGTTGTGTAAAGGCAGAAGGGCACCCCTGAGTCTATGGAACCCCTGGAAATAAAGAGGCTTTACCAGCCACACTCCCAATCAATCTTCCTATCTCAAAAGTTCTAGATAGAAAGTTTACACCTCCTACAATAAGGAAACAACTACCCCTTCCAGTTTTAATTACCCCCACTTTGGGATAAAAAGAGGCTTGGCCGCCCAGAAATCCTTCCAAATCCCTTTCCCAAGCCTAAGATTGGAATGAAAAGCCAAGCCGAAAAAAACAAGAGAGTTGTGCCTAAAAAGATGCCAAAGGATCCCACACGATTGGTGTATTGCTGCACTCATGAATGGAGATATGTCATGCCCAGAAGTGGAATCCTGAAGCCGAGTTGTACCCACAAGAACTCCAAGGCAATCCTCATACAAATACCTGACAATACATCAAGGCCCATTTGGGCAATACTGTCTTTGCGACAGCCAATGGTCGAGGCCTATTGAGGGGTGCAGGCAAACACTAAAAAACTTACCTTCCCAAAATAGTAGCTTAGGCATCATGACCAAAATAATGGTAGGGTGTGAAAGCTACCCCTTGATGGAATTGTTTACAAGTATTGCCAAGAACTTAGGGTAAAATTGTCATTGTGAAGGAGAGTCCTTTACTATAAAAGGTTGTGGTTTGGGTGCAAGGTCAAGCAACTCTTGAAATAAAAGGGAGTGAAATGGAAGTGTGGGAAGTGGACTGAGCCTAATATAAAGGATTTTCTGTAAGGATGGTATAATTTGGTAATGGTGCATTCATAATGAGAGAAATCATATATAGCTCATCATTCGGAAATTTGATTCTATTTTTTAGCCTAAGGACAAGCTAGACTCAAAGTTTGGGGGAGTTGATAACATCTCATTTTTTGAACTTTTTGCATATGTTTTATTCTTATTTTAGCATCCCTTGAGTGGACTTTTCTATTCATTTGAATGTCCTTGGGCAAAATATAGATTAGATACTCCCTCTAACTCCAAATAGGTTCACACTACATCGTGACCATGACGACGGCCCATGGATGTCTCTCCTGGGATAGAGCCCAGGGTCTAAAAGACCTAGTCATGACCACGACACTGGTTGTCTAATTTGGTGCATAGACTAAATCTAGCATGAAAAGAAAAACATGGATGACAACGATGACCCATCATGACTTACACATAGGATGGCAAAGATGTCACGATCAGGAAGAGACCACAACCTGAACAGAAGAAGAAACTGCGACATGCATCGTGACCAAGGATGTGTCGCGATTGCGGCACCTATTTCGACCTCTACTAAAGTCACAGTTGTGATGATACCTCCTCACTGCGACTAAGATACTTTCTACAAAAATTTGTGGTCGAGACATACACTACAATCGTGATAGAAGGTTAAGTCAGTGGGCTGGACCTATAAATAGGCCCCCGACCCCTCACACCAGGGGGCATCAGATCATCGAGAGACACAAAGTGCTCTCAAACTCCAGAGTCATCCTTGCTCATCTCCCAAGGTCTTGGATCTTTGAAGATGAAAGTTGGAGGATAGAGAAGGTCTACCATCCCTTCTTTGAGAGAAGGAGTTGCCATATCCCACCTTCATACTAGATCTAGATATGAAGAAGTATCGTCGGTGTATCAGTGCCTTCTTTCTCTAGATCTGTTATCTTCCCCATGTTATATCTTCCCCTATTTGCTATTCTTGATTTATCCACACATTTATAATGTCGTTATGATGCCCATTAACATGTGTGCCTAAACACCTTACTTGGGTTGTGAGTAGCCACTAAGGCTCTCCCAACATGTATATATCTACATCCTTTTGAATATATAATATACTTAGCAACAAGTTATCTCCATACTCTTGTTTTTTAATGCTTCACTTGTATGCTTAGATACCATCTTGTGATGTTTGATTGTTAATGCCTTGAGAGAGCGACATTAATGTTATCTAAGTGTTATGGAGTTGCATGAATGCATGAAAATGTTAGAATGCTTAAACTAATGGTCATATGGTTTTCTTGGTGATTGTTTGTTTGCCATATCGAGAGAGAGGCAACCTTATAATCTAGATCTATCCTAAGCTAGAGAGAGGAGGAAATAGACATATATGATGATTTCTTGTAATCTTGCTAAGGGTATATAGAAGGGTGTGAGTATTGCATGTTGGTGAGAGATCTTAGTAGATGAAACCCAGCCCAAGTTTCTTTCCATCCTTTGGTTACATCTTCCTTGTTTGACTTTATTCTCTTGTTTATTTTCTTACTTTTGCTTTTATTGTTGTTTTTGGGGTAACACCAACCCTTAGGGAACACCATCTTGATCTATCTTTTCATTTGGTGTATCTGAGTCTAAGGCTCCACGTTTCTAGCACATACCAACCTTGTTCCTGTGGTTCAACCTCGATCTACTACATCATACCTTGTATAATAGTTGTGGGGGGTTGAGTGTCAGGTTATAAATCTAAGAGTCTGACGACTCTAGATCCTCTCCGCTTTGGATGTGCGATTTAGGCCGGTCAACTTTTTAGTGTCATTGTCGGGAATAACGCAAAAGGTACGATTAGAACACAAGTCTACTCACTATACACATATGCCTCGAGCTTAGCAATAAGCTTTACTACACAAAAACCCTAAATAGCTACATCTAGATTGATTAGAATATTTCATTTTATGAATCCATTTCTCTAAGTTGATTGTGTGATTTGTTTGGGTAGCATGAAGGGAAGCAGATTTAATCAATACTTCAGCCTCTTTTCATGACACCACGCTGCCCCGTAGAAATGGCAGCCTTACTTGGGAGGATCTGAATGCAAGATTCCATCATAATTATCCTCCATAAACCAAAGAGTAATGGGAAGAACGTCACTCTGATGGTCATTATGAAGACGAAGAGGATCGTGAAGAGTGGCAAGAAGGGTAGCAGAACTATCATGAGCATTGTCACCCCCACTGCAGAAGGCACAGGAGGAATCACAACAAATGCAAACATGATCATGAGTGTGAACATGATGCCTAGAACAACGAAGACAAAGATGACAAGGAAGGGAAGACTCTTAGAGAGCTAGTCGCGACTAGGGTTAATGAATCGAGACGCCCAATTGTCAACCCATGATTTGATGTGGCTAATTTTGAGTTGAAACTTCTCATCATCTCTATGATCCATAACAAGCATTTCTGAGATAATTCCAAAAATGAGAATCCTTACCATCATCTTGATGCCTTTAAAAACATTTGTGACACCATCAAGATGAAGGGGTGCCTCAAGAAGTTATGTATTGTAAGGGATTCATTTTCTCTCTTGAAGATAAAGCTATGTCCTAGTACCTTAATCTACCTCACTAGTCTATAGATGGATGGAGCCCCCTCGCTAATGCTTTCATCACTAAATTCTACCCCACTGATAAAACAATTCCACATCATCAACAACATGGTTGTATTGCAAGCAGGCATGGAGTATGAAATAAATGATGGAGGTTCAGCCAAGAAGGCTGGTTCTAAAGGACCGTCCGTCAAAGCTAAGGCTTTCAAAACCATTACCGCTCAAATTTAGAAGATTGCCACAGACGTCAAACAACTAAAAGACACTGGAGGCAAAGGTAAGAAACACATTGAGAAAGTCATGAAGTGTGTTATGTGTGGCGAAGGAGGCCATGGAGTAGACACTTGTATTTATACATGGCCGGAATAAAGTGAAAGTGAAGAAGATTCAGAAAATGTCTCTTATGCAAACTTTAAATGACTAGACCATCTAGGATTCAATTACGGCAACAAAGATGTTGTTGAGAACTCTCATCAATTAAGTGGTTTGTCTAAAGAACCTCCAGGATTCGAGAAGAAAGGTGGACCAACTCAATATACTAGGACTACTAGTCATGAGACAAACAAAAATAAGTATTAAAGTAAAAACAAAAATACAAGATGATAAAGTCAGGAACAAAATCAATGTCAGAGTTAGACCAAGGATAACAACCAGCCTGCCATGATTGCTCAATTGTTTGATTTTGCAAAAAGGCGAGCTTCGGTGAATGATCAACTTACTCAAAGTGTTATCACTAACTCAGGAGTGTTACCCACGATCCAAACTCAAATGGTAGACATGCAAACACATCAAAGACAGATTGATCAATAGCTAGCCCAACTGCCAGAGCTTGTGAAGAATCCTTCAAGGAAGATCCCATTGAATACATAGATTGTGAATATGGACACCATTCAATCTGGGAGGACATTGGAAGATCCTGGTATCAAGAACACCACAGAGGTAAGGGACCATAATGAGACAACCTGAAAAGTAATCGTACAAGAAAAATCTGAGAGAGAAGAACTCATTAATGAGGATGAAGGAGAAGAGAATCACAAAAAGAAGAAGGGTGCAAGGTTCAAGAACCCAGATCCTACAGAAAAGACCTTTACACAAAGAAATCCCTATGCTTAGAGGGTCCCATTTCCCTACAAACTGATCAAGGCTCGTCTAAAGAAGAGATATAAGAAGTTTATGGAGGCAATAAAGAAGTTGCACCCGGATTTCTTGTTTCTAGACACAGTTGAGGAGATGCCTAAATATGCTAAATTCTTCAAGGACTTAATCTCAAAAAGGAGAGGAGACTACATCGAGATAGTAAAATTGGAAAAAATGTCAAGCGTCTTTCTTCAAGATGAGCTACCAACAAAGAACAAACACGTAAGGGCATTCAATATACACTTTTGTGTTGCAGATAACATAGAAAGAAAAGGGTTATCTGACTTGGGAGTGAGCATTAGCCTTATGACACTGACCCTAGCTCAAAGACTGGGATTGACATATATGGTGAAAAGTGGCATGAAAATCAAACTGGTCGATCACACCTTTGTAAAACCTGTGGGAATAGTAGAAGATGTCCTGATTCACATTGGGTGATTCTTTATACCATGTGATATAGTGTGATCGACATTGTGCGAGACTTGAAGTGCCCAATGATATTTGGGAGACCTTTCCTCACTACAGGGAGAGTTCTAATAGACATGGTGGAATGAATAATTACTCTCATGTTGGTAATGATCATATAGATTTCCATGTGTAAGATGCCATGAGGGGACCCTCTCTGATTGAATCAGCTTACTTCATGGATAGCTATAACCAATATTGTGAATAAGTGCAAGAGGATAAGGCCATAGTATACCATCTCATGTGATCCATAAACAATTCCAATCCAAACCTAGAAGATCCTGAGGTAATGGAGATTCTGGATTAGTTGAATTGAATAGAAGAAGAGGGTTGCAATGATGAAGAAGGTACGGTGGAAACTGTGAAACATGCATCACTCGAGCAAACCCCTGAAGAAAAGGAAGAATTGAGACCAAAGCCACAATTAAATCCACTGCCTGAAGGGTTGAGATATGAATTCCTCGATGATGAGGAGAGGAATATTGTGATAATTAATGCAAACCTGACAGATAAACACATGTAAAAATTGCCAACGGAACTCAGACTGCATAGAAAATCTATAGGTTTTCTATTGAGGATATCAGAGGCCTTAGTCCAGCCTTATGTATTCACATGATCAACCTTGAAGAAATAGCTAAACCTATAGCTCATCCACAAAGGAAGTTGAATCAAGTGCTAAAGGAAGTTGTGAAGAAAGATGTGATTAAGCTACGGGATGCCGAAATTATATACCCTATAAGTGACAGCAATTTGGTAAGACATATTCATGTAGTACCCAAGAAAGGTGAAATGACCATTATAAGAGGTGTGGATGGAGATGAGGTAGAAACATGAACTGTAACAGGTTGACGTATGTGCATCAACTATCAATAATTGAATGCCACTACAAGAAAAGATCGTTTTCCTCTACCCTTTATTGATCAAGTCCTGCAAATATTACCACATCATGATTACTTATATTTTCTGTATGGGTATTGAGGATCGTATCAAGTATCGGTTCATCTTGATGATTAGGAAAAGACAACCTTCACCTTCATTTATGGCATGTATGCTTTTAGAAGAATGCCATTTTGGTTGTGTAATGCACCCGCAACCTTCCAATGCTGCATGATCTCCATTTTTTTATTTTCTAGAAGATATAGTGGAAGTTTTCATGGATGACTTCTTTATATATGGAACAAACTTTGATGAGTGTTTGAAAAATATCTCCCTAGTTTTGCAACGCTGTGAGGAAAAACACTTGGTTCCGAATTGGGAAAATGTCATTTTATGGTGCAAGACGACATTGTCTTAGCACATAAAATTTCCAAGAAAAGGATAGAGGTTGATCTAAGTAAGATTGAAGCTATATCTAAACTCCCACCACCTAAGTCTATTATAGGAGTAAGGAGTTTCTTAGGACATGTAGGGTACTATAGGTAATTTATAAAAGATTTTTGAAGATTGGTAAACCCCTATCGAACCTCCTGGTTAAAGATGTTGAATTTGAGTTAACTAATGAATGTTTGGAAGCCTTCAACACCCTCAAAGAGACCTTGACAACAACCCCAATTTTGCAAGCACCAGATTGGGAGATACCCTTCAAAATTATGTGTGACGCAAGTGACTTCGCTGTCAGAGTTGTTTTGGGACAAAAGAAGGACAAAAAGTGCCATGTGACCTGCTATGCAAGTCTAACTTTGGATGAAGCCCAAGTGAATTATACTACAATGGAGAAAGAAATCCTAGTGATTATGTTTGCTTTTGATAAGTTTAGATCATACTTAACATGATCTAATGTGAAAGTATACACCGATTATGGGGCTATATAATACGTTATGCAGAAAATGGACACAAAGCCGAGACTGTTGCGGTAGGCCTTGCTACTATAAGAATTTGATAATGAGATTATTCATAAGAAAGGAACTAAGAATGTGGTCACATACCACTTGTGTCAGAAAGTTTTCACTGAAGAAAACTAGTTACCAGTGAATGACAACTATGTTGATGAAGCTTTGTTAATGGCCCAATCAATTGAACCAACACTACCTTAGTTTGCTGACATTTGTAACTATCTAGCCTGTGGGCAGCTGTCATCTGATATTACCTATAATCAGAAGAGAAAAATTGTTCTACGGTCTAAAAACCTATTATTGGGATGACCCTCTTCTATTCAAAAGGTGCTCTGACAATTTATATTATCATTGTGTGCCGGAAGAAGAGGTGCCTCGAATACTCAAGGAATGCCATTCCTCACCTTAGGGAGGTCACCATGGAGGTGGAAGGACCACTACTAAGGTCTTGAAGTTGGGCTTCTCCACTCTAAAGAACCCTAGCATGAAGGAAACGAGGAGTTACAATGAGAAAAAGGCATCACAACATGTTTGTTGAGGATTAAAGCACCAGGCATCGCCACCGTGGTTCCATCGCCATCTTCTACAGCATGAATTTGACCTCCCTGTTCTTTTCCCTTCTCAACTCTAGGAAGGTACCACAATATTTTCTCTCTTTCTTTCTATTATATTCCCTTTCATCGAATCACACCTTTCTATCTCTTTCTTCTCAACATGTTGGTCGTCATTTTCCTGAAACCTTAAACCCCATTCATCACAATTACACACCAGCCGCAATCATAGCCACAATCACTAAGACAGTATTTTGATTCATTATTCTCCCAACACCTACTTCTATCTCCACCTTTGTTACCTCTTTGCTCTTATATATGTCATCGTGATCACGATGAGGCCTCGGTCAAGACAACCGTCATGACTGTGACACACCCTCGTTCTCTTTTGTGGCTTCTGACATGTTGTGACCGTGACACACATCGCAACTACAAAGCTCGTCCCTATCACGATAACGCATACGCCATACAATCTCAACCATACTCGTTTCCACTCTTAATCGCTCACATTCTTGATTCCCTGATCTGAGAATGTGTCATTGTCAGGACGGTCCTCCTTTACGTTTATGACTTGTCATGGTCGTTATGTTTGTCACGGTCGAGATGCCTACTTGTCAAACCCTCACGGCCGTGACACCTTCTTGTCTCGATCGTGACAAAAATAAATCAATGAAAAGAAAATCTAGATAATAATACAAAATAGACATTACCTACTTAGAGAGTGTTTTATGACCTATTGTGTACTAAAATTGCATAATGTCTTCCTCCACCTCCGACACCCTAGCAAAGCAGTTGATATCACTTGTACGATTTCAAGAGACTATCGGTAAAATTGAGAAAAATCTTCACGAGGATGCAAACTTGACATAAGAGGAAAGAGCTCACCATGAGCTGATCAAGGAGAAGTATGAAAACATCTTTAACCACAAGATGCCGGAGGAGTCTGAAGAGTCTCATGGGACGACAGAGATAGAAACTTCAAAATACATACCTAAAGAAGAGGAGCCCAAGTAGAAGGGAAAGATAAAGGCCACCACATTGGTAGAAGTTAAAGCTAAAAAGCAAAGGAAGGCAGTGAAGGTTATCTCAGAGGCCCCAAGATAAGAGGCCGACTCAGGGCTCGCATAAAAGGAAGAAACAAGTGCTAGGGGTACAACAATAGGAACATCAGTGGATTTTGCACCACGAGATTCAGTGCACAAGTCCTATTATGAGATGATAAGGACAACTAAGGTGTTCAAACTAATGAGATATATGACACCGAAGACTTTAAGAAACTAGGTATCCGTGATAGGGTAATGTATTTCCTCAGAGGAGCAAACCTGCACCGCATTGGCTTTGCAAAGGCTATCTCTCTAACATAACTCACGACCGAGTTCATATCTTCTATTGAAGTAGTAGTCGTCGATGACAAAGAAAGGAAATAAGTTAGAGGAGACTTCAAGCTACAAGTAAGAATGGATGAGAAGGAGCACTACATGACAGAGGCGATCTTGAATGAGTTCTTCACTGATAACAATGAAGAAGCAAAGGCCTACTAGGTAGCACAGGGGGACAAAACAACCATTGGGTATAACAGCCACAAAATGTGGGAACAACTGTCAGGAGAATCTACTCACAACCCAAAGAACTCGAAGGTGACACAAATCTATCCATGCTTCATCAGAGTAATCCAGAAAATAACTTCCAACATAATCTTCACAAGATCGAAGACATGGAGAGTGTCCATAGGAGACATGTTCCTCATATGACCGATGTTGAATAAGAGGCTAGTGGATATAGGAAGGCTCCTGATAGAGAAGTTGACAATGGCTGTAGAGCAGGATGCTAAGAAGATAAAAGATCTTTGCATGGGAGGGAAAATAACTCAGATTTCCTCCCACTTCCTACCATAAGAACAACTAAGAAGATATGAGGAGACAGAGGGTACACAAAGTTAGATATTAAGTACCTTATAATCACTGACATTATGGTACAAAAATAAAGAATAGGCTCTTCTACAAGTAGTCTTCTTCAAATTTGTTGCTCCCCCTCCTAGAGATGGCATACTATGATGCCCACAAGCTACGTCCGAATGAAGAAGATATTGACAAAATGTACTCTAGCACCATCAGAAGGGGTCTAGATGCTGAGCCGTCAACCGGGACATGCCCAAAATATGAACAAGTCCTGGAAGAAGAACAACACAAGCCAGAGAAAAGAAAGAAGATGGAAACTCGACCACGTCAAGTAAAGAAGACAAAACTTCAACCCTCTAGGAGAAAAGAAATTATCAAGCCCCCACCCCTATAGGGAGAACCCAAGAACTATGATGAAGGGTTCTTCAATGAACCTCCTTCTCCACCTACTGCCCCTGAAACAACTAAGGCCGCCAAAGAACCTAAGGCCATTGAGGAAGTTAAGAAAGACAAGAATCCCTCTACCATCCACTCAGAACAGCCTTAAGAGTCATAGGAAAAGCAAGCCAACCCTAACGTACATGAAGAACATGTAATGGAATTTCTAAAAGACGGCCAGAAAATACCCATGAGCTAGCAATAGAGATAAGTCGACAGATGAACAACAATGATCGTTAACATTTGGTGATGTCTGAGGACATCAATTTGACGCCATGTAGGCACAAGTGTAGAGTTGTTCTGCAACAAATTCTCATATAAATACATGCCTAGATGTGCTAACTATGCATGTATAAGGCTTAGATGCTAGAACAAAAACTCTCCCTAACCTCATGCAGAAAGTCCTCAACAATCAAGCACCGATGATGGCAGCTATCAAAGTGGTGACGGACAAGATGACCGGTCTATGGAAAGAGAGAGAAAAAGTACAAGCTGAAAAAGACCAGATGTGTAAGGGCTATGAAGAGTGATGCAAGATATACAACAAGAACATAGATGCCAAGAGGAAGAACGTAGAGAGATGGAGTTTGAATGCCATGAGCTAGATGACTGGCAAAATCGAAAGAGGGTGAGGCATATGGCAAACCCCTCACCATCGCAAGCTTCCTTAAGTCCCTCAAATACTAATGACGACAATGAGGACATTAGCAGAGCAGGTGCACCTTCAACACCTAGAGATAAAAGTTCAAACACAAAGATCGCCCAGCAGGAGGAGCCCACTGCAAAAGAGGTGCCACCTCAACTTGGAGATCAAAAGGGTGTTGGCAGGACAAAAGCAAATACTTTGGTGCGGCAGCTCATCTTGAACTCCGCACCCTCCAGAAAGAGCTCCTAAGAAGTTGTCAGTGTCACTACGAATATCCACCCTGTTGTCGCTTCCAGGCTTTAGGAGATGATCAAAGCGGCTACTACTGAGCTACACCACCCTAATGAGGAAAGCAGTGGAAAGATGATGAGCTTCACCAATGACTCCACATTGCAATGTTGTATGTAGGATTTGGGCATGCCCATGGACATCGATGAGCTCTACTTTGACTTTGGAGAGAACAACGAGCGTTACAATGACATATTTGATGGCAAGATGTCCACCACATTAGCAAAACTGAATGAGGTAGTACTTGAACAACCATTGGAAGCAAATCTTATGATAGAAGAATCTATTAGGGAAATCACTGCCAAAAACCTAATGCAAGCAGACCCTCAAGGGAAGAAGATAACTGAAGAGTCAACTCTTGCTACCCCAACTCAACCTACACCAACTCATGTTGCACTAGCTTCTCCTATACAAGAAGTTGGTGAAGGAACATCTGAAGATGATGAAGGCAGCCTCGTTTCATTCTTCGTCAATGAGCCAGCCAGAAAACAGAGCCCACCTACTGATATTAAAGAATTAGGTGTTGCTCCACCTCTCCCATGTAAGATGGAGGGAATGGACATGGACTTACTATCTAGAATAACATGCATGGATGTCTATGTCTTGGAGGACGTGCTAGATGACAACCTTCCTGGAATGGATGTCTTGTATCATAACAAAGGAAGGTCCCTAACTAGAGAACACCTTAGAGGGATATTCCTGAAGAGAGCATGTGTTCACAAGAAGTTATTTAAAATGCTCTACGCTATGCTACTAGAAGAGTTCCTCCATGCTGATAAGGTGCAACCAGTGTTTAATGGCACCACTCACCTAGCAGGGCATCTATTCAATCAAAGATACAAATCTTAATGATGTCAAAGAGATGCAACGCATTGTGGAAGGGCTACAACATGATTTGTGACCTTGCCTATAAGAATGATCAATCACTGGGCTCTAATTGTGGTGAATCTATATGAGCATTGCACCATAGTATACAACTATTGCACTGTTGAATTGGACATCACGTCCCTAGTCTACAAAGATAAGGAAGCCAGGGAAATCCTAAAGGTACCGCTACATCTACAACGTACAATCTAGAAAGCATGATATCAACACCAAGGAATCTGGAAACAATTTTCTATCAGTAAGAAGGTACCCCAGGAAGAGGTAGGAATAGGGGACTATGCTTTCGTCATACTGCGAATGATGGAAGCCATCAACAAGGAGATTCCACTAGAAGACCTCTATAATGAAGATCTGCACCGCCTACGTGGTGTATACACTATGGAAGTAATCTATGATCGTCGCTTCTTCAGTGACTTGGTGATGCCCTCAAATGTGATACCATGTAGGATTCACACTAGAATTCCCCTGCCTGAAAATAAGACTTGGTGAGAAAAGTTGAAGACCATGTAGATTGATCCCGAAGAACCGGCCAGGGTAGCCGCTTGGAAAGAAGGGTGGGTGTCAGAAACTAAGCCTATCGATGCCACTAAGAACAAAGAACAAAAACCTCAGGCTACATGCGAGAAAGACGTCTCTCTTGCATCTGAGAAGGAATAAGAACTTGTTGTTAACGAGCATGAAGAGGGAGAAATAAATGAAGACGATATGACCAAAATAAAGATAGATGGGCCAGTAGGAGAGATAGTACCTACCTTCTAGGACTTTGATAGATGGGGTTGCGAAAACCTTTTGTTGGAGTCCCTACAGGTGATAATGAAGTGCCTAAAGGAAGGTGATACTATGGGGGAAGTAGTATTCAAAAGAGATGACATATGTGCACTAAAGGACAACCTCCACAATACTTTGAAAGCATGAGGGTATCTCTCAGTGAACACTATGTCTACTTAACAATCATTGTTGGGTGACAACATGAAAAATGTACACATGGAATATTTCCTGCTCATCAACGACATTCTCAAAGACAAAAATTCAAGTGAAAAAGAATGCTTACAACAACATCTAACGACCTCTCTCCCAGACTATATATTCCTTCCCATTCTGCATGATAACCATCAGACTCTTCTAATAGTCAATATAATAGCAAGGACTGCAGTTTTATATAACAACTCTGATTCAACCTTTACTCTGAACAAACGCACCAATATGACTATTGCAAAGACACCTACAAAAGAGAAAGTTATTACATGTGCTGAAGCAATCATCGAGATGATCTAAAACCAAGGGAAGGGGTACAAGCATGCAGAAGGCAAAGTTTTCAAAAAGACACAGTTCTGCAATAGAATCCTACACAGTTCTGCAATAGATTTTATTGCCTAGCTTGGATGATAGCCCTGGCCATGATGAATATGAAGGTTGAAAGCATGTAGCATGAACAATATCACACACTCTGTGGGATGTATGCCAACATGCTCATGCAATCAAAATGAGCAATCACTAAAGACAAACAATAATAAAGTAAGCATTTTATACCTACAACTTCATTTTTGACACTTCGAGATAGAGTGAATGATAACTTTGGGGGAGGAGTTATAAACGGCCATGAGAGGTACAATTTGGTCACTTAAGTTTAGATTCTGCTTGTACATATTGTTACTTTTACCCTCTACAACTATCAGAAATTTTCAAAGAATTTTGAACAAATACTTGCTATAGTCTCGGATTTAAACTTTTCCCATTGTGATTCAACATTCCCTTTACTTAGGTAGGTTTGTCCTCTCACTACCTTTTAGCATAATCATTGCAAGAGTGGTGCAAATGAGCTACAAATTCATGTAAAAAGAGAAGGACACAATAGTATGATTTTACTTTGTCCTTACAGCAAAATGTTATGTAAAGGCAGAAGGACACCCCTGAGTCTATGGAACCATTAGAAATAAAGAGGACTTTACCAACCACACTCCTGATCAATCTTCCTATCTCGAAAGTTCTATCTAGAAAGTTTACACCTCCCACAAGAAGGAAACAACTACCCCTTCCAATTTAAATTACCATTGCTTTGGGATGAAAAGAGGCCTGCCCCCCCCCAAAATCTTTCCAAATCCCTTTCCCAAGCGTGAGAGAGGAATGAAAAGCCAAGAAGAAGAAGAAATGACAAGAGTTGTGCCTAAAAAGAATGTGAGGGACCCCACATGGCCAGTGTATTGTTGCAATCATGAATGGAGATATTTTGTGCCCGAAAGTGGAATCTTGAAGTTGAGTTGTACCCACCTGCACTCCAAGGCAACCCTCACACAACCACCTTACAATACATCAGGGCCCATTTGGGCAATACTGTCTTTACAATAGCCATTGATCAAGGGATACTAAGGGGTGCTGTCAAACACTAAAAGCCTTACCTTCCCCAATACAGTAGCTTAGGAACGACCAAAATAAATGTAGGGTGTGAAAACTACCCCTTGCTGGGATCACTTACAAGTATAGCAAAGAACTTAGGGTAGGAATGTCATTATGAAGGAGAGTCCTTTACTACAAAATGCAGTGGTTTGGGTGCGAGGTCAAGAAACTATAGAAATGAAAGGGAGAGAAATGGAAGTGTAGGAAGTGGACCAAGACTAACACAAAGCATTTGTTTTATGGATGGAATAATTTGGTAATGGTGTGTTCATAATGACAAAAATCATATATAGTTCATCATTTGGCAATTTGATTCTATTGTTAGCCTGAGGATAGGCTAGACTCTAAGTTTGGTGGAGTTGATAACATCTCATTTTGTGAACTTTTTGCATATGTTTTATTCCTATTTTAGCATCCCTTGAGTGGACTTTTTTTTTATTTGAATGTCCTTGGGTGAAATCTAGATTTGATACTCCCTCCCACTCCATGCAGGTTCACACTATGCCGTGACCATGAAGACAACCCATGGATGTCTCACCCGGGATAGAGCCCAGGGTCAACAAGGTCTAGTTGCGACCACGACATTGGTCATGACCACAATGACTTATCGTGACTGTCATGTAGGATGGAGAAGATGTCATGATCTAGATGAGGCCGTGACCTAGACAGTAGAAGAAATTGTGGCATGCATCGCGACCAAGGATGTGTCACGACCGCATCACTTATTTTGACCTCTGCTAAAGTCACAGTTGTGACGATACCTCCTCACCGCGATCAAGACACTCGCTACAAAAGGTCGTGACCATGATAGAAGGTTAAATCGATGGGTTGCACCTATAAATAGGCCCCGAACCCTCACACTAGGGGGCATCAGGTCATCGAGAGTCACAAAGTGTTGTCAAACTCCAGAGTCATCCTCGCTCATCTTCCAAGGTCTTGGATCTCCAAAGATGAAAGTTAGAGGAGAGAGAAGGTCTACCACCCTCTTCTTTAAGAGAAGGAGTTTCCGTCTTCCACCTCCACACCAGATCTAGAATTGAAGAAGTATCGCCAATGTATCTCCCCCTTCTTTCTCCAGATCTATTATCTTCCCCTCTTAGTTATTGATGTATCCATGCTTTGTAACGACATTATGTTTCCCATTAACATGTGTGGCTAAACACCTTACTTGGGTTGGGAGTAGCCACTAAGGCTCTCCCAACATGTATATACTTGCATCCTTTTGAATATATATACTTAGCAACGGTTATCTCCATACTGTTATTTTTTAATACTTCACTTATATGCTTATCTACCATCTTGTGATGTTTGATTAATGCCTCAAAAAAGCAGTATTAATGTTATCTAAGTGTTATGGAGTTGCATGAATGCATAAAATGGTGGAATTATAAAGGTATTTAGTCATATGGTTTGTTTGGTGATTATTTGTATACCATCTCAAGAGAGAGACAACCTTATAATCTAGATCTATCCTAAGCTCAAGAGAGGAGGGAATAGACATATATGATGATTGTTTGTAATCTTGCTAAGGGTATATAGAAGGGTGTGAGTATTGCATGTAGGTGAGAGATCTTAGTAGGCAAAACCCAGCCCAAGTTCCCTTCCATCCTTTGGTTGCATCTTCCTTGTTTGTCTTTGTTCTCTTGTTTTATTTTTTTACTTTTGTTTGTATTTCTTTGTTTGGGGTAACATCGTTCCTTAGGGAACACCATCTTGATCTACCTTTCTGTTTGGTGAATCTGAGTCTAAGGGTCCACATTTCTAGCACATACCAACCTTGTCCTTGTGGTTCGACCCCGATCTACTGCATTAGACCTCATATAATAGTTGTGGGGGCATGAATGTCGGGTTATAAATCTAAGAGTCTAACTACTCTAGATCTTCCCCTCTTTAGATGTGTGATTTTGGTTGATCAAAGGGTTGTTGCCTTTACAGTTTGGAGTTCTCATTTATGGGAACATAATAGAATTAGTGAATTGCTATTATGTACATGTCATTGATGAAAATAGTATATGTTTTGTATGAAAAGATTATTATGATTCATTTAAATATATGATATTTTATGGCAATGCTCTATGTCTCACAAACTATACTTGATGGTTGTAAAGACAAATGTGTATGACACATAAACTGAATGACTTGATAACTCAAACAAACTAAATACCTATAGCACTGTCATCTAGAGCACATAAACAATAATGCATTTCTAGAATCTATATGATGGTTATCTAGACTCTTTCAGTTATTGAATCAATAGAGACATGCATGTCTTATTTGTTGTGCAATATGAAAAGGCATCTTCACTAGATGTAGTAGGAGATCAACTATTCCATTAGGATTAGTACATACGGATGTACATAGACCTTTTGGAATGAATGCTAAAGGTAGTTACAAGTACCTCATTATATTTACTGATTTGATCAGTACTATTGATATTTGTATTTAATGAGATACAAGTATGAAACTCTTGAAGTGATCAAGGAGATTATGAATGAAGTACGCAACTCACTTGATAAAGTATTAAGATATATTGATGTGATCAATGTTGAAATATTTTAACCAACAGTTTGAGAACCTTCTGGAGAGACAGTGATAGTGTATGACAATGAACTCCATCTGAAACATACCAATGTGTTAGAAAGAAGGTATCACACCCTGTTAGATCATGGTGACATTATCAACAAATGTATATAATATTCGAATATTCTTTTGGCACATGCTTTACACTAATAATAATGTACCGTATAAATGGTTTAAAAGACATCATATAAAATATGGCTTGGGAGGAGTCCCAATGAGTCTTTTGTAGTGATTAGGATTGAAGGCTTATATAAGAAAATTGTTTCTTAAAGGGCTTTATCCACAAATCACATGAACGTTATCTTGTTTAATACTAATTATATTCCAACCTGACAACAAAGTATTTGTTGCTAGGATGGCTGAATTCCTAAATGGAAATTAGTTCTAAAGGAATCAATAGGAGTAAAAATAGAACTCAAAATGTTTGAAACAAATAAGAAAACATAGAACCTAAAGAGGTACAATAGGAACAAGGAGAATCACAAGTTGTTGTGAAATCTCAAGTTCCTTATGTAAACACAGAACTCATTGTTCTAGTAGAACACACCTTGATTTTGAAATATTATGATATCTTATAACTCAAAAGGAAGTGAGTTGATCATAGATATGAGTCAACAACCTACCTAGAAACTATTGAGGGATCAAAATATGAGAAATGTCTTGAGGCCATAAGATCAACGATGGACTCCATGTAACCAACAAGGTGTAACCTTGTTGGATCCACCTGAAGGGGTAAAACTCATAGGGGCATTTGGGATTTTGTAAGAAGACCGACATGGATAGGTAAATTGGTTGCAAAGAGTTTCAAACTAGTTCAAAGTGTTGAACATGATGAAGCCTTTTCAACAGTTACCGTGGTTGAATCCATCTGGATCATGCTTGTTGTTGCAACTTGGTATGACTATGAGATTTGGTATGTAGATGATTAAAACCATATTCCTTAATCAGAATAGTTAAGTGGATGTGTACGTGACACAATCTCATGGTTTTATAAATCAATTATTGTAAATACAGTCTATAAGCTACAAAAGTCAATATGTGGATTGAAGCAAGCATCTCAGAGTTGGAATCTTCTATTTGACAAGACAGTTAAAGGGTTTGACTTGAGTCACAATGAAGATGGAATCTTTGATTACAAATGATTTAGTGGGAGAGTATTTATATTCCACATAATGATAGGGAATAACATCCTTATCCTACAAATGTTAAAACCTGGCAAGGAAAGTACTTCTATATGAGGGGTTCGGGCAAAGCATCCTATGTGGTAGGGATCAAGGTCTACAGAGATAGATCTGGAAAGCTTCTTGACCTAAGTAAGAGCACATACATTGCCAAAATATTTAAGGGTTCAACATGCAAGACTCAATGAGAGACAACGTGTCCATGATCCATGGAGTTAGTCACTCAGGAGCCTAGTGTCCCAATTTTTATGAAGAATAGGAACACATGGATAGATGTCATGTGCATTCACAATTGGATCTATCTTGAATGCAATGTTATGTACTTATCCTGTTATCTCGTATGTATTGGACATGACGAGAAGATATCTAGTAATCTCGTATGTATTAGACATGATGAGAGGATATCAAGTCATCTCATAGGTATTTGACATGATGAGAAGACGTATATATATATATATATATATATATATATATATATATATATATATATATATATATATATATATATATATATATATATATACCTAGCAATCTCGTATGTACTAGACATGAAGAGAGGGTATATGTCAAATACTAGTGAGAGTCACTAAGTACCATAAAGAACATCCTTAGGTAATTGTGAAGCACTTAAATGATTGGTTCCTTGGTTATGGTAATATGGAATAATTGGATGTAAAGGGTTACACCCATGCAAGCTTCCAAACTGACAAAATAATTGCAATCTAAGTTTATGTTTGGCGACAAATGAGGATTATATGCTAGAAAGAGTTCTGAGCTAATGACAGTTGTTTGAATCTACAAAAGAAATCGAGTATCTCTATGTTATAAGAATAATAGAGGATATTGTATGGATCAAGAAGTTCATATAGATGAACTTATGTGAGGTTCCAACCATTGATGACACGGTAGAAATATTGATGACAACAATGGAGCTACTAGTTATGCTGGGAATATCAGATATCATACTACGACATTTCTGTTTCATATGAGTAGTCATACAATGAAGAGATGTGAAAATTGCAAAATATTGACCTAAAGAAAACATTGCTAAACCCGCTATAAAAGCACTTTTGCAACAGAAGCATGATGGCCATGTTAGGTCACTCGAGATGAGATCCGTGGGTGATTAGCTCTAAGTGCAAGTGGGAGCCTATTGGTATGTATGCCCAGAGAGCTAATCATGTAATGATTGTAATGGCATAGCATATAAATGATTTGATTAATAACAAAGGCAAGCTTCTAGTTTATTTTGTATATTCAGTTCTGAGATAATGAATAACATAATAAATGTTTAGAGAATTATATTATTGAATGACATATGTATTCAAGTTACTATCCTTGTGGATGAGATCATACATATGTTAAGAGTACATATACATATTCTCATTATGTCCCTGGTCGGTTGTTATTGTGGAAGGTTGATAAATAATAATAACACATAAGATCAGAGTTTGAGTTGGTTGATGACTAAATCTCATTAGTCATATGGCAATATCAAACCAAGCACATAGATACATGTTAGAGAATAGTGTATCAGACAGACCCACTATAAGACTGACACATGGAAGCCATCATCATGGAAGTCATAGTCAGCCCTCACAGTGATGGTGGCGGTTGTGGTTCTTAGACCTAAAATCACTACACTCATCACATGTCATTGGGTACACTTTGACATCATAAAACACAATCCTAAAATATGGGTTGTTATATCGGACATGATTGGGTGACTTTGACACGTGGGGAATGACTGTGAGTGGTAGAGATGGAATTTGTCCCTCCTACAGGAGTATGATATCCAAGGCCTCTTGATTAGTGAGACTGTGAAAAGTATTGCCATACGCATGTGAGTTAATATGTGATGTTGAGCTTACATATATCTCATGCAGTCTGCACTGGTTTAAGGAACTAGATTGAATAATAATGAGGATGACTATTCCATGCCTTTAGTTCAATCTGGATATCAGTGAAAAAGGAACTATACAAACATTGTAACACCATACATAGATTGTAGGTTGAAGTTGCTCCCCAACTTTCCATTCACTTGGGTAGCAATGATGTATGACTAGGCACTGCTCATTGCTTGTGATGTCATAAGCTAGTTATGGACATTTACTGCCAATGTGATATGGGACCTATAGGGTCACACACATAGGAACTCATCTAGAAGAGGAGTTTTATCTTGAATGATGATAGAATTCATTACTAAAGTGTTTAGGTATTTCAATTCACGCAAGAGATCACCTGACTACACTGCGAAATGATCAATTCAAGTGTTGAGATTGTTGTTTGGAGTGTCAGGCTGATTGTATTGTACATTGGTTGGAATTCTACCTGACTTGGGCTGCGAGATGCCCATTGCACTTGTGTGAGACAACTGTCTGGGATGGTGTGAGATGCTTGTCTCGTTTACACCGAACGCCAGTTTTAGGGGTGCAATTCGATTGCATAAAGGGTTGGTGTTGACGTCAAGTTGAGTACCAATTGAAATTGAATTGTCGACATATGTGTAGAAATGAAAGTATGAAATGACCATTTTTCTTAGTGAAATGACCTTATCATGTGTGAGACAACCATCTCGCTAGGTGAGATGACCGCTTCGATGCACATAGGTTGTGAAACTCTTAGAATTGTTGCAAAAATTCAAGATCCTCCTGTCCTTTCCACTATCACTTTAGTCCCGCATTGGTTGGGGACTAGGAACCCTAGCCCTAACCCCTCCTATATATAGAGGGGTATCAGGGGCATTCCAGAACACAACTACAACAAAGACAATTGAGAATCAATTTATCTGACAAATGTTGTCCTCTCTAGTTGTGATAACCATGAGAGCCCAAGCTAGTCCTACCCGACTAGGGAGAGATAGCCAAGGGAGAGAAACAACTGAAGAACATTATTGTGGGAGAGCATGTTGGTGAGTAGTACACCAACGGGAGGGACTACTCTAGAGGTAATAGTCCTTTGGCTACTACTAGGAGGGAAACATAAACTCACAGTCAGTGGTGAGATCTAAGGATCTTCTACAGTAGTTGTCCGAGTCTGCTATCCATGGAGGAGTAGTCAGACGAGTCCTAGTGTGACCAGGAGCTGCACAACCACTGTCTAAGACAGAGTGTGCATCTGCATTAATGAGGATTGTCACTGGACTTGCTCCAAGACCAGGTATATCTTCATGAAACTATCCTTCCCATTGCATATTTATTGATGTGATATGGTGGTTAATGATAAATGTGTTAGTAATTTTTTTGTTTCCACTACCTATCTGATGTCGTATTTCCCTACAGAATTATTATTGTGTTGGCTATTAGGTCAGGCTTAACTGGTGATTCTTAGAGCGTCTAAGCCCAGAAGCATATAGATGATCATGGAAAGGAGTTGCACATGTTGTCTATCAAGAATTGCATATGATGCAATTGGCAAAAGTTTCCTACCTTGGTAATTAACTGTGTTTTGTGGCGTTGGTTGGGCCATAGTTGAATTATCTTAGATCTTGCTCATTATAAAAATGTTTCACTGCAATTTTACGAATTGACACTTGAGGGTTGTCAATTTGAACAAAATAATGAGAATAGTAATCAATTAAATTCCTAATTGTTATCACCCAAATTTTAATCAAATAAAATCAAAATGAATTTGAAAAAATTGCAAATTCTTTTATAGAATCAAATGGCAGCAAACAACAATCACTTTTCTCTATGATCGGTCCTAGAGAAAGACAAACTAAATGGGAACAACTTCCACGACTGGTTTAGGATGATGAGAATCGTTGTCACACAGAAGCACAAGCTTTATGTCTGGGAAATGCTAGAACCATGAACCCCTTTTGACTGTACCAATGGATGACAAGGATGCTTACAAGAAGCATACTGAAGTTGTTGTGGATATCAAATGTTTGATGCTATGATCCATGAAATATGAGTCACAGAGGTAGCATGAGAACATGGATGTGATTGAGATGGTTACACATCTCAAGAGCATGTTCCAAGATTAGGAAAGACAAGAGAGATATGATGTCTCCAAGGCATTGTTCAACTGTAACATGGTAGAAGGAGATGTAGTAGGTCCTCGTGTGCTCAAGCTTATTGGGTATGTGGAGAACCTTTCTAGATTGGGATTCCCCTTGGGTCAAGAGTTGGCCACTGACATGATTCTGCAGTCTCTACCAGAGTCATATAGTCAGTTTTTCATGAACTACAACATGAACAACTTTGACAAAACATTGACAGAGTTGTTGGGCATGTTGAGAACAGTTGAGGGATAGATGAAGAAAGACAAGACCAAGTATGTGATGATGATCAACAAAACAAAGGGATAGTCTAAACGCAAAGGCAAAACTAAGAAGATTTCTAAAGCTAGCCAGAATCCCAAGTCTTCATATCCCAAAGCAAATGGAGGAGTAGAGAAAAGAGGCAAATGTCACCATTGTCAACAGCCTGGACATTGGAAAATAAATTCCCCACTCTGGTTAGAGGAACTAAAGAAGAATAGGGAAGGGCATTAAGGCCTCCACTTTAGGTATAAATGTTATAAGATAAATTTGATTACTTCTTCTTAGTATGTGATACCAAACAAAGATCTAACATACTGATGTGTAGAATCTGACAAGAAGTAAATGCCCTCATGGAGGACAAAGATGGACAAGGCAGAGCAAGAGTTGTGGAAGCTTTAGTCTACATTTAAATTTATCTTAGCCCAATGGTAATGTAATAGAGTTAATAGAACTACTATTTCATTATGCCAAGAAAATAGAAACATTTACTTTAAGCATCTTGTATGACAAGATTGATGAATCAATAAAGTGAGATATTAATGTTTCTGTTTCAAAAGATACGATCTTGCATGTTAGTGCCCAAATATCTAATGATCTTTACTTTGAAAGAATCTTGGATAATTTTTCAACATTAATACCAAAGGATTGTAATTGATAAATCAAGACTATATTAGCAATAGTCACCTTGGATGTATATATAATACATGAATATCTGGAATACATATTGATGTTAATATAGACTCCCTTGGTTATTGAACCTAAGGAAATATGCAATTCTTGCGTGTACATAACGTGACATAACATCCTTGACTAGATGTAGAGGGAGGATAAATATTCCACAAGATCTCATACATATGATGCATGAAGATCTTATGGAATGAATGCTATATACAATTTCTTATACCTCAAATTTATTTATTGGTGATATGATGATATGTACTTAGTAAAATAGAAAAACTAATATCTTGAAGTGTTCGAGGAGATTATAAATTTGGTATAACTTTGATAAAAGTATTAAGAGACTTCAATGAGATCAAATGTTGAAATACTTTACATCAATACCTTGAAAACTTTTAGGAATAAATGTGATAATGTATCACAAGTCAAATCCATCTGAACATGATGATGTGTCAGAATGAAGAAATTATGTCAAGATGATTCATTATCAATTAATCTAACCTTCTTATCCCCTCATAAATATATAATCACTAAATGATGTACCATATAAATTGTTTATAAGACATCATATATGATATGATTTGGGAATGTCCCAATATGTCTAAGGATTGAAACATACATTGAGAAAGTAGTTTATTGAAAAGGTTTATCCACAAACCATAATTGTTGAATATTACTATAAACCCCAATGCGGTAACAAAGATTATTTTGTTGATAGGATAAATGAGTTCCTAAAGAATCAGTGGGAGTAAAAATAGAACTTGAAATGTTTGAGGTCAACAAAGGGGGACAATGAGAACTAAGAGAATTACAAGATATTATGGAATCTCAAGTTCATCATGTAACACTGAATAAAATAGTTCTAATAGAACACATCTGAGATTGGAGGATTGTGAATCCAATGATTCATATAGATTGGTCATAACAAGATGAGACAATTAATCAACTAGAAGCAATTAAGTACCATAATTTGAGTGAAAGCCGAAGGCCATTATAGGATCCATGTAAGATAATAAGGTATGGCCTTGATAACACCACCTAAAGGGGTAATAACTAACGGGTGAAATAGGTTCTTGTGGTAAAGACCCACATGGATAACATAAAAGGACAAATTGGTTGAATTGGTTTTTCAAAACAGTTTAAACTATTGAACATGATAAAAATTCCTTTACCAATTGTCATGCTTGTTGTTGTAGTTGGAATAGACTAAGAGATTTGGCATATGAAGATAAAATTGGATTCCTTAAAGGTAATACATCATAGGATGTGTATGTGACACAACCTAAAAGGTTTTGTAACTTCAAGAATGCAAATAAAGTTTATATACTACAAAGTTCAATCTGGTATTGAAATAAGCATCTCAGAGATGGGATCTTTTAATTTGATAGGATAGTCAAAGAGTTTGATTTGTATCAAGATAAAATATGAAATATATGATCACAAAATATTTAGTGGGAGCATATATGAAAATTCCACATATGATGATGAATAACATCTCATTATTGTAGATATTGAGATCTGGCACGGAAAACCCCTTCAACAATGAAGGATTGAGTAAGGACCCTGACCTGGGTTTAGGGATAACCTCATTTGTTGAGGCTAAGTAAGTTGCTTAGAACTTTAATATAAACCTCTAAGGTGTTGTTTTATCATGTGACACATTTATGTTTCAAGTTTGGTCGTGTTTGAATACTGTATGAGCAATGTTCCCTTATTTTAGCCAAAGTACAATTTACCCAAGATAAGGGGGTATATTTCAATATGTCACATGTTGAACGTTCCTTAAGTGATTTAGCATTATAATAGAGAGAATTATGATTAGTGGTGGATTTTGGAAAGCCTAAGTTCCAAGTTGGAGTTTGTTTGAATAATGCTTGTGCCTTGTGTACCAGTTTTGGTGCAATTTGCAATTTACCCAAAATGTAGGGTTGATGTGCAAATTATCACCTATAAAGTGTCCATACTATATCTTAGTATCACCTATAGGAGAGATAAATAAGGAGGCACCATGTTTGAATCATTTTTGAGTGATGGTATTCTTGGTGATGAAAAGACTGAGAAGAGTTATATAGTTGAAGCCCTATTTGAGTTATATTGAGTTATAGAGCTTATATGGGAGTGCCTGCCAGCCAAGGAGCCATAGAGGAGGTCCCATATCATTTTTTCAACTCTTTTACTTTTCCATGACGGGATAAGCACCTCAAGGAGGTGATGGGTATCGGTTTACAACTTTCCTTAGAAAAAGTGTATTGGTTTGTGAATAAAGTGATGTTGAGTTGAAATATCTTGCTCAACAAGATAACTAAGGGCCAAAATCTTATCCCTAGATTATCCTAAAGAGTTTTACATGTCAATATAAATATGTGTGCATGCATGGACATGTGTTAACCATGCATTGACATGTGGCACCTAGTAGTGTAAAGTGATGACACCTCTTATACACTCTCTCTCTCATGAACCTCAATTATATATACACTCTCTTAGATATCGTGCATAGTAGTAAGGATCAAGGAGGAGCTCGAGCCATTAAGCCTAAGGTGAATCCATGGTCATCTTTAACTTGGATAAAGCATGATCTCGAGTTGTGATCCTTTCTTTCTTTTCTTCTTCACCAAGTTCTTAACTATGGTGATTTCTTGCATGTAGGGGATTTGTGAACGAGTCTTGGACCTGTGATAAGTTCATCTTCAACCTTGGGAACGTGAAGCTTTGGAGCTTGGAGCTTTGAATTTTTTTTCTTGAGGCGGGTTATATAACTTGAACCCAATCATGTTATTATTCACCTTCAATCTTGGTATACTTGATGATCTACTTTCAATTTTGAGTTTTCTTGAATAATTGATGAATCCATGAGTTCTAATAGTTGCATAGACCTATTTTACATGAACTAGAATAGTAAGGAACGAAGTCTAGATCTTGATGATGATAACATCATCATGGCACAAACTGATATCGGGTTAAAGCACCTCTAACCTGATATGGTGATGAAACCTAATATGGTGATATGAAACCTGATATACATTGGAACCTCACACTCCTATCGGTTTGTACTCTTGGGTTGGTTGAGACTAACCTGTTGTCTAGGTTGTCACTTAACACATGGTGAAGGGTAGGCCGACACCATGAAGGTTTGAAGAGGTATGAGCATAAGGGTCTAACCCGACATGCAAAACCCTAATTTTGAGCAACCTGATATGAGTGACACACACATACACCTCATGTACGATATGGTGATGAACCTACACCTCATGCACGATATGGTGATCAAGGATACACCTCATGCACGATGTGGTGATCAAGGATATACCTCATGCACGATATGGTGATGAACCTACACCTCATGCACGATATGGGGATCAAGGATACACATCATGCACGATATGGCAATGAACCTACACCTCATGCACGATATGGTGATCAAGGATACACCTCATGCACAATATGTTGATCAAGGATACACCTCATGCATGATATGGTGATCAAAGATAGACCTCATGCACGATATGGTGATGAACCTACACCTCATGCACGATATGGTGATCAAGGATACATCTATTGCACGATATGGTGATGATCATACATCTCTAGAATGATATGATGATGAGTATACACCTCATACATGATATGGTGACACACACACACCCCTCTTGAGCTATATGGAAGCAATCACACACCTCTTACCCGATATGGTAAGCAAGCATACACCTCTTACCTGATATGGTAAGCACACACCTTTTGAACTATATGGTGATTGTAACCCAATATATTAGAGGAAAAAAAGTGGTAAGGTGGTTGACACCCTTGAACATGTGATGGACAATACACTAAAGTATGGTGTGGCCAATATCCTCAAGTGAGGTAAGGATGATAGACCCAAGCGAGGTGAAGTTGCTACACCCAAGTATGGTGAAGGTGATACACCATAAGATAGGTAAGGGTGATACCTTAATGGTGAGGGTATGAGGGTTATGATGATGCCTAGGCCGATATACCCCTAACCTGATACATGTGTTCAACTTGAAATACATGATTCAACCCGACACACATTGTAAAGGTGAGGGCAATACACTCTTAAAAGTGATGATTAAATGCCAGGTAATGGTGTGGCTAAAACCTTGATAGGTGACACACCTAAAGTGATTGATGATGGTCAACCCTATATCAACAATGCCCTAATCTAAGATGAGTCGATATCTATAATGAACTCGCCTCCTGGTAACCCCTATTAAGAGAGACCAAAAGGCCAGAGTTGTTATCCCAATTTTCTGGATCAATGGTTCGACAAGTAATCAATAATATTACTAAATTCTACTAAAACTATATTGAAAAGCTAGAATAAAATAGACTTTACATACCTTTTTCAAAAACTGGGATATCTAACTTCTATCCACAACTGAAGTCTACTCTAATTAATCCTCCTTGCAATTTAATTCTTATTTTCACCATGTGTCACTTTACTATTTGTCCTTTTCAATATTGTACCTAAAACACCGACAAACAAAACATCGGTCAGCATAAATGAATATGCCAGTATGTGGGAACAACCAAAATTTCACATATATTGCTAACAACCTAAATATCACAATCAAGTTAATTTACAATCCAATTTACGTCTTCAAGGTGACATTCTCCACCGCTTTTGTCCTAACCCTGGAATACCCTCTTTAGGGTTTCTCTTTTACAATAGACTTAAGGCCACCTTCTCCATCCTGAGCTTGGTGCCTGGGGTCACCTCTCATGGTGCCCATTAGTCATGCAATATCATAAGGCCACCTTCTCCATCCTGAGCTTGGTGCCCATTGGTCTTTCCTCTTGGGCTTGACCTCATTGCATCATACATCAGGGTGGCATGTAGGTGTGAGAATACAGACTTATAAATTAACTATGTTAATCATAGTGACTTTATGAATTTGCATATATGAACATCCAACAATCAGGTTGCATTTGATTCGATCAATCATCTGAGAAAACCCCATGAAACTAAAGTGGTTAATCATAAATAACCACATACCTAATCCAGAGTAACTTGATGCCCAAGCAAGAATAATCAAGAACATTCAATCAAGAAATCAACAATATCCCAAAATTAATGCATAACATCCATGTGTCATTATTTTATTCAAAACATTCTCAAGATAGACTTGGATTCCACCTTAGTATTTCTAGGCCAACTTTAGAGTTTTAGCCTCCATAATGCTTTCATCATGTTTAATGCTCTTTTAGTCAACAAACCCTAATCTCAACATCATAGGCACAATAGAATGTCAATTAAGTCTATTACATCTCTTTTACACTAAAACTACCATCTTTATCCTTTTAAGTTACGTCAAGATCATTAAGCCCAATTATTCTATTTGAGTTCTTTTGAATAGACCACTCAATAAAGAATTATAGGTCAATACTCAAAGGATCCCTAACTACCATGTTTCACATCTTCTAGGTTAGCAAACCCTAAATTCACATTAATTCCACTTTTATACACTATGAAACCCTAATTACCAAACTAAGGGTATTTATCCACAATTAGAAACTCTTATACTCAAAATAGCTTAGAATCATCATATCTCAGCTTTATTCATGGATTTGAACAATTAAAGCCATTAAGAGTCATAATTACCAAAATTAGGGTTTCAAGGCCCATTAAAGCATATTCATGTACATGAAACCCTACATTAATCAAACCATGCATAAAGATCATCCTTTTTGATCTAATGTGTCCTTTTTATAATCAACAGGTTAATATTGATTAAAAACACCCATAATACCTTTCTCAATCTTATTAACATCAATATTAGGGTTTTCTTAATCATTAATGCATTAAAGTTGAGAACTTTATCTACTTTTTGAATTGCAAGAGGAATTAGGCTCTAAAACTATTTTTAATGGATTCCACGCATTTTTTTGATCAACTTTCATATATAAAGTTTTGTCATCTGAGTTTTCTAGCAATTTCTATGAATTTTGCAAGGAAAAGCCTTTTTCTAGAATTTCGAATAGAGAGGAAGATTTACCAAAAAAATGACGACCGCTCGATTGGTAGTCCGGTGATCCACTCTTTAAATCCAACGTCCCTCGTCACACGCGACTAACTTAGTTGGTCCTTCCTTGGATCATCAGATCGACGTGCGGGACCACGAAGGATCTCAATCTGACAGTCGTTGCTTCTCTTCCTCCTTCTTTCCTTTGCTCGAACTTGCGACGGTGCCGCAGCGGAGCCTTTCTCAGAGCAAGAACAATTCAAAGATAAAGAGGAGGTTGGGGCTGGTGAGGCAGCCGTTTGAGATCGTTGTGAGATGAGGAATCGAGAGAGGGTCCTTTTATAGGATTACAGATGGATCTCTTAGGGTTTCTCAACCCGTCCGCCGCCCTCACCTTCGGGTGATTTGGGTGTTTCTTCTAGACGCCTCCAGAGCTCGACAAAGTAGGGTCTAGGAGGCTAGGAACTCCCTCCCGGATTCAACCAAGAAGTTGTCTAGTTGGCACATGTGATAGATCGTGAGAAAATCAAGGGGAAAGATCTCTCAGAAACTTGGCCAGAGTCCGAGTTCCATTGGAACTAGATGATGAGCGGCTCCCGTTGGATCAAGATCCAACGGCCCCTATTTCTTGCGCTCAACTAAAAAGGAAATCGAAATTCTATTTTTAGGATAAATCCTCATTATTTAGGATAACTTGGAAAAAACATAACTCCTAATCCATGGCTCCGTTTTATCCCAAATTTTGAGGGAATCTTATTAATGACTTAATATATCATCATGCAAAATTTGGGTTTATTATCTAAAGAAATTGGGTCCTTTTCTTTAGTTTCAAGTTATCACTCAAATATATATATATATATATATCACATATTTTCTCTTTCCTTTTCTATTAAATTATTATCATGAATTCCTTGGACCTCAAGGAACCTTAATGGCTTGAAATCTCATCTTGGGAATATTCCCTACCCATTTCCTTATCTTTTATCCCTTTTCTTATTTATTCCTTTATTCGAATAAATTCCTTTTCTCTTCTTTTTCTTTTTCTTCCATTAGAAATCACATGTAAATGAAATTTACTCAATTGTGGCCATTAATGCCACTTTCTAGAGATTTCTATATATTTATCATAAGTACTTTTCTTAATATTCATTATATTGTAACTTTCTAATATTTGGACTTTTCTTCTTTTCTCCTCTTTTATATCCATTATTGGATTAACAAAATAGTGGATATTACAAAATTCCAATCAAAAGGGAGATTTGCAAGGAAATCCATCCTTTGAAGCAAAGCATACAACCTTCTCAATACAAGTACATATTCATAAAGTTATTACATTTAAATTATGAAAACACATGTAAAATTGAGGTTGTAACATCCTTCCCCTCCTATAGGAATTTTGCCCTCAAAATTCCATCAAACATACAAACAAGTAGGATAAGACTTCCTCATGTCCATCATGGCTCCCATGTGGCTTTACCCTCTCCATGGTGCTTCCCAAGAACCTTCATCATCTTATATTCTTACATCTGAGTTCTCTCTCACCTTGGTATATCATACCTTCACAGGTGACTCGGGACATTTCAGTCTCTCTCTCGAAGCTTGATAGGTTCATGGCTCAACACATGGCCCAGGTATCTCACATAGTGCTCTAGATCAGACTCGTAGAACACATCATACATCATGTCATCCTGAGGGGTAAGGCTACACACAACCATCTCCACCAATCCATTCCAAAATGGACCCATGTATCGGGGACTCAGCTATAGCTCAGAGGGGTCGGATTATCATAACACATATTCTCCCATAGTGAACTGCATGTCAGTCTACTTTGCATCAGCTCACGACTCATGTCGCACCTGGGCTTTCTCAGCCATCGCATGATCAAAGAAACTTCATCTGCACTCACGGTGGTCTATCTGACCTTCACAAGGTCTTTCCACTGATATCATCTTCATGAAGCGATGACCGAAACAACCTCCCTTACAGAACTTCTTACATCCCGATACTGGCTATGGTGGCTATTGTCACAACTTTCATAGGATGAGAACTGTCCCCATATATTACCCTGAACGAGCACACATGCTCTCATCAGACCCTCTAGTTTGGATCATGCTAACCATTAGTTAGGGGTGATAAGTTGTACTAACATCGAGTTCTTCATGTATCTACTTCCACTTCATGGAAGTGAATCTTTAGGTCATACTCAAGAACCTTTGAACTCGTATCATGGTGTAGTTGAACCATCTCTCTTACATGTAGTTCAAATGGATCTGTCTCCTGGCAGTACTCTCTCATTCTCTTATATTATGTCATCTAGGTAAGGCAATCTACCATAACCCATATTGCATCTTATCTTTCCTCAGTCCATGGGATACAACAACATCCATAGTGATGAACTCCCATTCCCTCTCAGAGACTCTTTATCCTCTGTATCAACTCATTGGGTTATCAGTGTTCATCCTTCACCTCCTGGCATGCATGGCGACAAACCACATGAAACTTTGTATACCTTTTCATCTTAGGCATCCAACGTACTACTGCAACTTACTATCTTAGTAGTACCACAGTGTATGATGAACTTAAAATCATGATCTCCTATATGTCATGATTTCTCAAGGTTTATTCCTCAGAAACCCTAAAACACTCTAGTCATGGGTTTCATCACCTTCTTTTCCAGAGAAGTGCATCTGAGATTCTACAACTATTCTCCTATCATAACAAGCCCTAGGTTGGCTAACCAAGAAACTATTAACTTGATCAACGGATCTCATTATATCTGAGTGTTAGACAAACATATCTCGCAAACTTAGGGTTCACCTAGCCATCTCTTCCAGCCTTTCCACTAGCTAAATTAGGCAGCTACGTCTCAACAAGAGAATCCATTACCACCTTTCATCTTTATATGCCAGGTAACAGTGAAGACATAGACCTCCATTTATTCCACTTATTATCTCATCTCAGACTTTAGGTCTATCTTCATCAAGAAAACTCAGATCTCATCTTCTTGGTTATTAAACTCAACCTTGTATAACTCATAAATTCCATACAGCTCATGATAAGAATGTCCTTATAAGATGACTACCTTAGTTCTCTTGGTGTTTGTAAACCATCCACCCATCATACACTCCACAAGGGTATGCTATTATCTCTATTCTCATACATCATAGCAACGTTTCCACTTACATCATCCTTATCCTTGGTGTATGGCATGCATACTACCCTATCTCTCACCCCCATAACAAGAATAAATAAGCATTTGGCGGATGTCCAAACACAAAGCTCTTCCCATTCCAAGAGTAGAGATGGTGCATCCTACATCACCAGTACACCTTCCAATCTAAGTTGAAACGTGCATCACATATCTCCACATCATAAACATCTCGATATCAGGGTTACTTCCGTGGAAAACTGGTCTCCAACACACTTGAGTTGTCACACAATCCTTAGTCATATCCTCTAGGTTTGTAGGGTGCCGACACTTTTGGGGTCATCCCTCTTCCCTTATGCATCCAGAGAGTGCCCTCTTCATCTGCCCTTTGGGTCCCATGAGTTCTTGAAGATGATCAATCTCCTAACCCATGGCCCTCAGACAATTATAGTTGTTACCTCCCGACCCTATGGTCATGTGCAACTAGGGAATTAGGTAATTCCTACTCCCATCGGTCTTATCCCTACCTGACCCTAGGATAGACTTAGGATTCTAACATACAACATATCCAACTTGAATCCTTACCCAAGTTTCCATCATCTCTCTTGGCATTCGTGGTATGAATTACATCCTTTCATAGGGATCATGGCGACCTACCTACCTTGGTCAGGCCCCATCTACATTCACTTAGAGATGGTTATCTATGGGTCTGTAGGTTCATTCTCATACTATATACTTAGCTCCTCAAGATCCTATGAGACCTCTTTAGGTTACCTCAAACTCAACAAATGTTGGTACATACCCTACAGAAGGGTCCCTTTCCCAGGATGGGATGAAACTATATCCTGATAGCAGCAAGGGTCACAAACATCCCTATGTCTAGGGTTTACATACACATGAGCATGCTTAGCCCTAGCAAGCTACTAAGGCACATAGCTAACAAGCAGATGACCCGCTAAACCATGCTAGGTCTCCTTGATAGGTCATACTTGTTCTCATTCCTCAACATTGAACCATCATCATACATACATATGTCACCAACCTATAAGTAGGGATTCATCAAACATACACCTTAATCAAAGGGTTTCCCTTTCCTCTAAACATGAGGGGTGCCATGCTCGAATCTATAGAAACTCAAATCTCGTCATGAGCATCAGGTGCACTAGTTACTACTACTTCCCCTCTTATAGGTCTAGGAATCCTAGGTTCACCTCTTATGCAAAAGTTGTCCAACTGCAAGCTCAACGAACCAAGCATGTTTGAGGTACAACATGCACATCCTATTATCCTTCCACTTGAACAACACCTCAGAGTTGAGCCCTCCTCAAGGACAAACAACTAGGTATGAGGCTTCACAACTTGACACTATACCTCCTTAGGGGATAAGGAACTCTTCTTCCTATCCCTAGGAGGTAAGAACCGATATCATCTGTACCTCGGTACCAGCAACCTCATCCTTCTTCTAGGGTTTGGTTCCTCTAAAGGCAACCAAGATACCACAAGCCTCCAAGAATCATGCATGAGGTAACCGCAACCATTCACTTAGGTCATAACATACCCAACTTATATCCCGGAGTCTAAGCTTCCAACCTTCTTGCTCAGATCTTGCTCTCTCTCTATAGAGATAACCCTACAAACAACCTTACTACTAGAGGTTCTCTCTCTAAGAAGGTGGATCAAGATCACATGTATTGTTGGTATGTATGCCCTGAGAGCCAATCATGGGATGATTGATGGGATACATTAAGATTGATTTGATAAACATCAAAGGCAAGCTTCCAATTCTTTTTGGTTCAGTCATATGAGATAGTGATAGAAAAGATTGAATGTCTAGAGAATGATAGTACTCAATGACATATGCTTTTAGGTTGAGGACCTGAACGATGAGATCATACGGATGCTAAGAGTTTGTACATTCTTGTTATGTCCCTAGTCAGATGTCATTGTGGAAGGTAGATAGACAGCAATGACACACAAGACTAGATTGTGGTGTTGGTTGATGAAAAAATCTCATTAGTCATGATATAGAGATATCAAACCAAACACATAGGTACTTGTTAGAGAACAAGTGTACCAGACAGACCCACTGTGAGTTTGACACATGGAACCATGACATGGTAGTCACAGTCAATACTCACAGTGATGGTGGTGAGTGTGATTCTTTGACCTGAAATCACTACACTCAACACATGTCGTTGGGCACACTTTGACATCATCAAACGCAGTCTTGAAACATGGGTTGTTATAAAGGTGATGATTGGGTGGCTTTGACACATGGGGCTTTTGAGGGGTGAGTGATAGATATGGGATTTGTCCCTCCTGAGGGAGTTTGATATCCAAGGCCACTTGGTGAGTAGGATTGAAATAGGCATGTGCACACATGTGTGAATCAATATGTGATATTGATGTCATACATATCTCTTCCAATATACTCTGAGATCGAGAAAGTGAATGAACGTTGACAGGATGACTGTTCCATGCCTCGAGTTCATTCGGGATATCAGTGACAACGGAATTATACATTCACTGTAACACCATTCACGGATTGTAGGATTGAAAGTTGTTCTCCAACTTTCTATTTTCACTTGGGTAGCAATGATGTGTGACTAGGCACCTCTCTTTGCTTGTGAAGTCATAAGTGTTATGGACTTTCACTGCCAATGTGAAATGGACCTGCATGGTCACACACATAGGATTTAACCTGGAAGAGGAGTTTTGTCCACAAACAATGTTTAGATTGATTACTAAAGGGGTTTAGTAGTTCAATTAAACACTCAATTAATTGATAGCTCGATGTCATAATGTTCAAGGTGTTGGACACGTTGATTGGAGTATCAGATTGATTGAAACTGCAATTGACTGCATCTGCACAATCTGCATTCCCAACCGATCGGCTCATGTGATGAATCGATCAGCTGAGCTTGGTGAACTGATCGACTCAGATAGTGAGTCGATCGGCTCAAGGACAGGGTGAAACGATTGCTTCAAGTGTTGAAACGATCATTCAACTGGTCCAACTGAGCAAATTGGGAAAGTAGGATTGGTGAGAAATTTCTTTTCGTTTTACTTGCCCAATTTGATTGGAACAAGGATTGGTATTTGATACCAATTAGAAACAAAAGAAGGAAAGTCAATCGGGAACTAATCAGGACCACGAACCGACCGATTCAGAATTGAACCGACCGTTTCATGGGTCCCAACTGATTGGTTGAGGTGTCAACCGACCGGCTCAGGTCCCCAACCGACCATTTCAGAAATGAAACGATCAGTTTAGGTTGCGAGTTGGTTGTTTTTTGTGGAAAATCTCGAACCCTTCTAATCCTGCTTTAGTCCCACATTGCCCGGGATAGAGAACCCTGTCCCATGACCCTCATATATATATATAGAGGTATTGGGGGCTTCTCAAAGGAAAACACAGTGCAACCAGTTGCTCTGTAAAGTTATTGTTCTATCTGGTTTTGGTAACCGAGAGAGCCCGAGCAAGTGCTACCCGATAAGGGAGGCACAACAAGGGAAAGACAACTGTAGAAAGCAATTGGTGGCAGGAGAGTGTGTTGGTGACTAGTGCGCTTACAGGAGGGTGTGACTCCTTCCAATTCCTTGTGGGACAAGGAGATTGGAGTTCCAGGTGGTCCGTGTGGACTACTTCAGAGGCGGGAGATTTCTGCCGCTCGGAGGACAGCTGTCGATCTCGACAGTCCCGGTGAGACCAGGAGTCGTCAGTCCCGGTGTGACCAGGAGATGCACAGACACCGTCCAAGACCAGAGGTGAAGACTGCGCAAGCCGCGAGGTATTGTCGCCGAGAAAGCCTCGGGACAAGGTATGATTCCACAAACCATCCTTTCCTATTGTATAGACGTTGACGCGTTTCCTTGTTCTGGGTTTGGGGAGGAAAAAATTTTGTTTCCGTTGCCTTCTCTGCCTCCCCTAAAACCCAACAGTGGTATCATAGCCACGCCAACTGCTCTATACTTTAGGATTATCGATATGATCGATTTTGGTTTGTCGCCTTTATTTATTGCATTTGATGCGAATAAAATTGGCTTTATGCATGTCCAATCCTAAATCCACAAATCCCAATTTACATATATGATATGTATTATGAATGCAATCGATATGTGTCGCCCTTAAATGAGTTTTGTGGTGGATATATAGCGTGGTTATGGCCAATAAACCCTATCTGTATATGGTTGTATGTGGTTGCTTGCATCTCGGTTTGCGCACCGATCTTCCTTCTCCTATTCCTGATGTAACTCGAAATAATTCGAGATTTCTTTCCTAACTTTGCTCCCCTCGAATGTAACTCGAGGTTTCTCTTTTTACAATGTAAAATAGGATAGAATTTTATTTCCTGTTATGTCAAAGAACAGAGGACATCCTGACGACAGCTGAGACAATTGGTTCAAGGAGTGAACCGATCGGTTGACATTCCAGACGACCGGTTCAAGGAGTGAGCCGATCCGTTGATGATCGATTCGAGGAGTGAGACGAGCGGGTGGAGGCCATGAAGAGATGTACGATGACCAGGTGAACCGATCAGTTGGAGGAGCCAACCGATCGGCTGGTGGCACCCAGCCGACCGGCCTGATGGCGAGTCGATCAGTCATGTGATGAGTTGATCAAACCCAAAAAGGCAAAGCACAGAGTTCATCTTGTACATGTTGCATGTGATGTAGACCTAGATAACCATGATTCCTCTTGTCTCGAGGAATCACATTAGGATGGCCATAATCATCGCTTTTATCATTTCGCATGTTTTCTGTGGGATATAGCATGTATATGATACGTACTATATATTGTGGTGATTGGATATGTATATGTATATAAAAACCAAATCCCTCATTAAATATTAAGTTTTAGATGCCTTCCAAATGAGACACACATGAAAAGATTGATCGACCAAGTGTGGGCACGCCCAAGCATGGTACACCGTCTATCTCGTGGAAGCGTGAAGGATGGATATGTAGGTCTGCCCAAGCAGGGTGCATATTCATCGTGTTTGCTTTGGGTCGGACTTAATAAGGTGACCTAGATAGGATCTAGCACCTTGAGGCATGGAGATGATCATGGCAAGGAGTTGCATATGACATCTTATCAAGAGTTGCATATGATGCAATTGGCAAGAGTTGCCTACCTGAGAGATCTAAGTTGTGCGTGACAGCCTAAGTTGGTCCATGACTTGGAGGATTTCAGGATCTTGCCCACTAGAAGGTTGTTCGCTGCAATCTTCCAAATTGATGGTGAGGGCTATCAATTTGAAGTAAAATAGTGGGAGTGATAATTAATTAAAGGCCTAATTATATCGTCAACTTTTCAAATCAATCAAATAAGTCAAAAATGAGTTTTTTGGACTAAAATTGCATATTTCCTTTTGTAGTACAAATGACAACAAACAACAATCACTTCTATTTGTGATCGGTCCTTGAAAAGGACAAGCAAAATGGGACAAACTTCCACGACTGGTATAGGACATTGAGAATTGTTCTCACTCAAGAGCGAAAGCTCTATGTCCTGGATACTCCAATTCCAGAGGAACCTACTCTTAATGCACCAAAGGCAGAAAGGGATGCTTACAAGAAGCATTCTGATGATGCTATTGATGCAAAGTGCTTGATGTTGTGCTCTATGAACCACGAGTTGCAGAGACAACATGAGAACATGGGTGTCATTGAGATGATTCAGCATCTTAGAAACATGTATGAAGATCAAGCACAACAAGAGAGATACAATGTCTCAAGGGCACTATTCAAGTGCGTCATGACAGAAGGAGATCCAGTTGGTCCTCACACACTCAAGATGATTGGGTATGTGGAGAACTTGACAAGACTAGGATTTCTATTGAGCCAAGAGTTGGATACTACCGCGATACTGTAATCGTTGCCAGAATCCTATAGTCAGTTTGTGATGAACTACAACATGAACAACTTTGATAGGCCATTGTCAGAGTTGTTGGGCATGTTGAGGATAGCCGAGATACAGATGAAGAAGGACAAGCCTAAGTCTGTGATGGTGATCATGAGCAAGAAAGGCAAGTCCAAGTGCAAGGGCAAGGGCAAAGCTAAGAAAGGTTCTGATGCTAGCCAGGAGCCCAAGTCATCTTCAGCTCTCAAGGCCAAGGGAGGCGTGACCAAGAAAGGAAATTGCCACCATTGTTAAAAGCCAGGACATTGGAAAAGGAATTATCCTCTCTATCTGGAAGAACAAAAGAAGAAGGAGGCGACAACCGTCTCCACTTAAAGGTGTCATGAAAGTAAACTTGTAACACTTTTTGAGGTATATGATACCAAGATGTAAAGTGTAAAGCACTCAATAAATGGGGCAAGTGTTTCCGCCATAGATAGGAGTACTTTAGTTTATTTTCAGCCTAAAAGGCATGTAATACAGTTATGAACTGCTATTTCATATTTTCCAATAGATAGAAACACTTTATTTTTGCATATTGTATGACAATAATGGCAATCAATAAAGAGATGTTTCAATTTCTAAAGATATGATCTTTGTGGCAATGCCTTGTTTATCTTGTGGTATTTGATATGCATAAGATAAAATGATACCTAAAAGTTATAGATAACTCAAACAATCAAATTAGCATCAATCATGAGAAATTCATTTCTAGTTTCCATGTGATGGATAAATCTAGACTCTTTTGGTTAGAGAACCAGTAAGAGACATGAATATCTTGGACATGATTAATCAATCTTCACTAAAGGTAGTGGGAGAATGATTATCCTATTAGGTATGATACATGTGATGTATTTGCATACCTATTGGAACAAATGCTAATACTTCAAATGGTGTTTAGAGAAATACCAATATGAATATCTTGAAGTGTTCAAGATTATCATAGATGAAGTACAAATTTGGTAAAGTGTTAATTCTTGATGAGATCAATGAATGAAATACTTGGACCAAATGTTTGAGATCCTTATGAGTGATTATGATAGTGTATCATAGTGAACTCATGATTAAGGCATGGTGATGTCTAAATCAAGAAGGAATCATACTCTAAGGAGTTAGAGAATGATTATCAAATAACTGAATTCTTCTTAATAAAAGAATACCCCACACTAATAAAAGAAATTAAGAATCACAAGGGTTGTGAATTCTTATATCCTTATACCTCAATTATCTATGGTATGAGTTGTTCATGTGATGAGTCAACTATCCAGATGAATATGAGGAACCAAATTTTGAGTTATGGTTTATGACCATTACATCCTAAATGACTTCCATGTGAACCATAAGGTATGACCTTGATGGTAGCACCCATTGGATGGAAATCCATAAGTGCAAATAAGTCTTAAGCGTTAAGACACATGGATAATATTTTGAGAAGGATGATGCTTGTTGATTGCAACTTAATGACTAATACATTTGGCATATGGATACTAAAACTACATTCCTATGATGAATAAAACAAAGATGTGTACGTGACACAACCTATAAGGTTTATGAATCCACTAATGCAAATGAAGTCTATAAGTTACAATGGACTAATCAATGTGATTGATTGAGAACAAGCAATTCAGAATTGGATCTTTACTTTGATGATATAGTCAAAGGGTTTGACTGATATGTCAAAGATAAAGAAGGGATCTGTGATTTAGTGGGAGCGTTTTCACATTCCACATATTGATGTGAAATGGAAATGTTCTAGAATGGAAATCCAAAGTGGAAATTATCTTTAAGGAAGATAGAGATGTTTCCTATGTGATAGGAATAGAGATCTATAGAGATAGTTCTCAAAAACCTCTTGACCTGGAAAAGAGAGAGCATACATTGGCAATCTGTACTGAAGAGTTCAGTGTACACATATTCAGTGGGAGAAAACTTGTCCATGTTACATGGAGTTAGTATCCCAAGGCCAAGTGTCCAATTCTTATGAAGAATGGGAACACTAAGAATAAATGTGGATCTATCATGTATGTAATCATCCCATTATCTTGCATGGCAAGAATAAAATTCATTCATCATCTTGTATGTAGGAGATGACAATATGATGTGCTCATCCTGATAACTCGTATGTGGGACATGACGAGTGGATGTCTGTATGCTTCCAGTAAGGGTTACTGGAAACCATAAGAACTTGATAAGTACTTGAGAAGTACTAGTTCTATGGGGATAAGGAAGAGTTCAATGTAAAGAGTTACATTGATGCAAACTTCCGAAAGGACAGAAAATTAATCGCAAAATATATATAGGATATATAAAAGTGAAAGTTTGTTGATAATTGGAAGTGTTCCAATAAAACCATTTAAAAGGAAGTGTCGAGTATCTGTGCGTTAGAGAACATCAGTGGATACTATATGGATCTGGAAGTTCATAAGATGAATTTATAGATATTCCGCTCATTGATGACAAGTATGGAATCCTTGATCATGCAATATGGCTAAAGGTTAGCAAAGGAATACTAGATCGCATATTACGACAACTCCATCTCATACGTGTGACGTAGAGTGAAGAGATGAGAGACATGCAATTTATACTGACTTTGGCAAGGTGTTGCCATAACTCACTATGGCATTACAGCACAGTAACATGTGGGACATGTTTGAAGATCACTATGAATATGATTCAATGGTGATTGGCTCGCAGTGCAAGTGGGAGTCTGTTGGTATGTATGCCTTGAGAGCCAATCATGGGATGATTGATGGGATACATTAAGATTTATTTGATAAACATCAAAGGCAAGCTTCCAATTTTTTCTGGTTCAGTCATATGAGATAGTGATAGAACATATTGAATGTCTAGAGAATGACAATACTCAATGACGTATGCTTTCAGGTTGAGGACCTGAACGATGAGATCATACAGATGCTAAGAGTTTGTACATTCTTGTTATGTCCCTAGTCGGATGTCATTGTGGAAGGTAGATAGACAACAATGACACACAAGACTAGATTGTGGTGTTGGTTGATGACAGAATCTCATTAGTCATGATATAGAGATATCAAACCAAACACATTGGTACTTGTTAGAGAACAAGTGTACCGGACAGACCCACCGTGAGTTTGACACATGGAACCATGACATGGTAGTCACAGTCAGTACTCACAGTGATGGTGGTGAGTGTGATTCTTTGACCTGAAATCACTACACTCAACACATGTCATTGGGCATACTTTGACATCATCAAACGCAGTCCTAAAACATGGGTTGTTATAAAGGTGATGATTGGGTGGCTTTGACACATGGGGCTTTTGAGGGGTGAGTGATATATATGGGATTTGTCCCTCCTGAGGGAGTTTGATATCCAAGGCCACTTGATGAGTAGGATTGAAATAGGCGTGCGCACACATGTGTGAATCAGTATGTAATATTAATGTCATACATATCTCTTCCAATCTACTCTGAGATCAAGAAAGTGAATGAACGTTGACAGGATGACTGTTCCATGCCTCGAGTTCATGCGGGATATTAGTGACAAAGGAATTATACATTCACTGTAACACCATTCATGGATTGTAGGATTGAAAGTTGTTCTCCAACTTTCTATTTTCACTTGGGTAGCACTGATGTGTGACTAGGCACCACTCTTTTCTTGTGAAGTCATAAGTGTTATGGACTTTCACTGCGAATGTGAAATGGACCTGTAGGGTCACACACATAGGATTTAACCTGGAAGAGGAGTTTTGTCCACAAACAATGTTTAGATTGATTACTAAAGGGGTTTAGTAGTTCAATTAAACACTCAATTAATTGATAGCTCAATGTAATAATGTTCAAGGTGTTGGACACATTGATTGGAGTATCAGATTGATTGAAACTGCAATTGACTGATTCTGCACAATCTGCATTCCCAACCGATCGGCTCATGTGATGAATCGATCGGCTGAGCTTGGTGAACTGATCGACCCAGATAGTGAGTCGATCGGCTCAAGGAAAAGGTGAAACGATTGCTTCAAGTGTTGAAACGATCATTCAACTGGTCCAACCGAGCAAATTGGGAAAGTAGGATTGGTGAGAAATTTCTTTTCATTTTACTTGCCCAATTTGATTGGAACAAGGATTGGTATTTGATACCAATTAGAAACAAAAGAAGGAAAGTCAATCGGGAACTGATTAGGACCACGAACCGACTGTTTCATGGGTCCCAACCGATCGGTTGAGGTGTCAACCGACCGGCTCAGGTCCCCAACCGACCGTTTCAGAAATGAAACGATCAGTTCAGGTTGCAAGTTGGTTGTTTTTTTGTGGAAAATCTCGAACCCTTCTACTCCTGCTTTAGTCCCACATTGCCCGGGATAGAGAACCCTGTCCCATGACCCTCCTATATATATAGGGGTATTGGGGGCTTCTCAAAGGACAACATAGTGCAACTAGTTGCTCTGTAAAGTTGTTGTTCTTTCTGGTTTTGGTAACCGAGAGAGCCCGAGCAAGTGCTACCCGATAAGGGAGGCACATCAAGGGAAAGACAACTGCAGAAAGCAATTGGTGGCAGGAGAGTGTGTTGGTGACTAGTACGCTGATAGGAGGGTGTGACTCCTTCCAATTCCTTATGGGACAAGGAGATTGGAGTTCCAGGTGGTCTGTATGGACTACTTCAGAGGCGGGAGATTTCTGCCGCTCGGAGGATAGTTGTCGATCCCGACAGTCCCGGTGAGACCGGGAGTCGTCAGTCCCGGTGCGACCAGGAGCTGCACAGACACCGTCCAAGACCGGAGGTGAAGACCATGCAAGCCGCGAGGTATTGTCTCCGAGCAAGCCTCGGGACAAGGTATGATTACACAAACCATCCTTTCCTATTGTATAGACGTTGACGTGTTTCCTTGTTCTGGGTTTGGGGAGGAAAAATTTTTGTTCCCGCTGCCTTCTTTGCCTCCCCTAAAACCCAACATGTATACCCCTACATGGGTGAAACCTACATTTTCTCAAGATCATCCATAGCTCTTTATGCTTATCTCATAAGCTATCCAATATGCCCTTCTGGCCTGGGTTTTAACCTATTGCTAGCACTACTGGCGTACTCCCGGTGCATACTCTTCCATGTTCATATAAGCCCATAGGTTTTGGATATGGTCATCACTAACCTCATCACTAAAGGAGTTATCCTTCACCCTAACATGCACAACCCTTCCCAAGTTGGGTCGCCCAAAAGGCACTAGGTCAACCAACCTCGCATAGGTCATACTTCACATAGGTATCCAAAACCAAAAGCATATCAACCCACACACATGGTTGGCCATGGCATATAACTCATCATGCCATCTCTCTCTCTAACTACCACTTAGGGTTAGGGTTAGCAACATCCTCAGAGGATGCGCCAGTTCTCTACTTTTAATGGAGGTTTTTGCCTCCAGGACCAACTCTCTATTCATCCTCCTGACAAGAAGGTCTAACTTTAGGTCTCTCCTGAGGGCATGGAAACACAAGTCATAAAACCTAAGCATGCAACTAATCTTTAGTTTATGCTTAAACTATTAAGCTTATGTCCATTACATCTTGTTCACATGCTTTTCGTTAAATTTGGTGGAGGATTCCTTAATCTTATCATACACACCCTTACTTTAAAAGGGTGAGGAAGGGAGAGAAAACACTAAACCTTGGAATCTTAATTGAATTAGGGTTGAGAAGGGACAAAAATAGATGAGAGAGTCCTAAAGGTATCTTATTTCGAGTCAAAACCTCAGACATTGTCCAGGTGGTCACAATGCATCCAGGAGTCCTCATGACTGACTAGCGGGGTGGAGGAAAATATTGCCAGCCCCCAGACCGTGATCCTTTTCTACACGCCGCTGTCATCAAAACATCCTCTAATAACTCCCTTGGGTTCTAAAGAGTTTGTAAAATTTAATACTTATTAGAGATTAAATGAGGAACCAAGGCTCTGATACCAGTTGTAACGACCCCGCCTCCCGATAACCCCCTATTAAGGGAGACCAAAAGGTCAGAGCCGTTATCCCAAATTTTCGGATCAATGGTTCAACAAGTAATCAATAATAATTACTATTTTCAACCAAAACTATATTGAAAAGTTGGAATAAAATAGACTTTGCATACCTTTTTCAAAAATGAGGATATCAAACTTCTATCCACAACTAGAGTCTACTCTAACTAATCCTCCTTGCACTTTAATTCTTATTTTCACCATGTGTCACTTTACTATTTGTCCTTTTAAATATTGTACCTAAAACGCCAAAAAACAAAACGTCGGTCAACATAAATGAATATGCCGGTATGTGGGGACAACCAAAATGTCATATATATTGCTAACAACCTAAATATCACAATCAAGTTAATTAACAATCCAATTTACATCTTCAATGTGACATTCTCCACTACTTTTTCCCTAACCCTGGAATACCCTCTTTAAGGTTTCTCTTTTGCAATAGACTTAAGGCCACCTTCTCCATCCTGAGCTTGGTGCCTGGGGTCACCTCTCAAGGTGCCCATTAGTCATGCAATATCATAAGGCCACCTTCTCCATCCTGAGCTTGGTGCCTGGGGTCACCCTTCATGGAGCCCATTGGTCTTCCCTCTTGGGCTTGACCTCATTGCATCATACATCAGGGTGGCATGTAGGTGCGAGAATACACACTTATAAATTAATTGTGATAATTACATTGACTTTATGAATTTGCATATATGAACATCCAACAGTCATGTTGCATTCAATTCGATCAATCATCTGAGAAAACCCTGTGAAACTAAAGCGGTTAATCATAAATAACCACATACCTGATCCAGAGTAACTTGATGTCCAAGCAAAAAAAATCAAGAACATTCAATCAAGCAATCAACAATATCCTAAAATTAATGCATAACATCCATGTGTCATTGTTATATTCAAAACATTCTCAAGATAGACTTGGATTCCACCTTAGGATTTATAGGCCAACTTTAGGGTTTTATTACAGTTTTAGCCTCCATAATGCTTTTATCACGTTTAATGCTCTTTTAGTCCACAAACCCTTATATCAACATCATAGGCACAATAGAATGTCAATTAAGTCTATTACATCTCTTTTACACTAAAACTACCATCTTTATCCTTTTAAGTTATGTCAAGATCATTAAGCTCAATTATTATGTTTGAGTTCTTTTGAATAGACCAATCAATAAAGTTATAGGTCAATACTCAAAGGATCCCTAATTACCATGTTTCACATATTCTAGGTTAGCAAACCCTAAATTCACATCAATTCCACTTTTATACACTATGAAACCCTAATTACCAAATCAAGGGTATTTATCCACAATTAGAAGCTTTTATACTCAGAATAGCTTAGAAGCATCATATCTCAGCTTTATTCCTAGATTTGAACAATTAAAGCCATTAAGAGTCATAATTTCCAAAATTAGGGTTTCAAGGCCCATTAAAGCATATTCATGTACATGGAACCCTACATTAATAAAACTACGCATAAAGATCATCCTTTTGGATCTAATGTGTCCTTTTTATAAACAACGTGTTAATATTGATTAAAAACACCCATAATACCTTTCTCAATCTTATTAACATCAATATTAGGATTTTCTTAATCATTAATGCATTAAAATTCACAACTTTATCTACTTTTCAAATTTGAAGAGGAATTAGACTCTAAAACTATTTTTAATGGATTCCTCGCATTTTTTATCAACTTTCATATATAAAGTTTTGTCATACGAATTTTCTAGTAATTTCTATGAATTTTGCAAGGAAAAGCCTTTTTCTATAATTTTGAATAGAGAGGAAGATTTACCAAAAAAAATGACGGCCACTCGATTGGTAGTCTGGTGATCCACTCTTTAAATCCAACTTCCCTCGTCGCGCGTGGCTAACTTAGCCGATCCTTCCTTGGATCGTCAGATCGACGCGCGGGACCATGATGGATCTCAATCCGACGGTCGCTGCTTCTCTTCCTCCTTCTTTCCATCGCTCAAACTCACGGTGGTGCCACGGCGGAGCCCTCATCAGAGCAAGGATAATTCAAAGATAGAGAGGAGGTCGGGGCTCGTGAGGTAGCCGTTCGAGGTCGTTGTGAGATGAGGAATCGAGAGAGGGTCCTTTTATAGGATTATGGAGGGCTCACTTAGGGTTTTTCAACCTGGACACTGCCCTCACCTTTGGGTGATTTGGGTGTTTCTTCTAGATGCCTCCAGAGCTCGACAAAGTAGGGTCTAGGAGGTTCAGAACTACCTCCCAGATTCAACCAAGAAGTTGTCTAGTTGGCACATGTGATAAATCGCGAGAAAATTGAGGGGAAAGATCCCTCAGAAACTCAGCCAGAGTCTGAGTTCCATTGGAACTAGATGATGAGTGGATCCCGTTGGATCAAGATCTAAAGACCCCTATTTCTTGCGCTCAACCACAAAGGAAATTGAAATTCTATTTTCAGGATAAATCCTCATTATTTAGGATAATTTGGAAAAAAACATAACTCCTAATCCATGACTCTGTTTTATCCCAAATTTTGAGGGAATCTTACTAATGACTTATAATATCATCATACCAAATTTGGGTTTATTATCTAAAGAAATCGGGTCCTTTTCTTTAGTTGCAAGTTATCACTCAAATATATATATATATATCACATATTTTCTCTTTCCTTTGCCATTAAATTATTATCTTGAATTCCTTGGACCTCAAGGAACATAATGGCTCGAAATCCCATCTTGGGAATATTCCCTAGCCCTTTCCTTATCTTTTATCCCTTTTCTTATTTATTCCTTTATTCAAATAAATTCCTTTTCTCTTTTTTTTTTCTTTTTCTTCGATTAGAAATCATATGTAAAAGAAATTTACTCAATTGTGGCCATTCATGCCACTTTCTAGATATTTCTATATATTTATCATAAGTACTTTGCTTAATATTCATTATCTTGTATCTTTCTAATATTTAGACACTTCTTCTTTTCTCCTCATTTATATCCATTATTGGGTTAACAAAATAGTAGATATTACGAAATTCCAATCAAAAGGGAGATTTGCAAGGAAATCCATCCTTTGAATCAAAGCATACAACCTTCTCAATACAAGTCCATATTCATAAAGTTATTACATTTCAATTATGAAAACACGTGTAACATTGAGGTTGTAACAATATCACTTGGTGATATTTGGGCAACTCAATATTTGATGCTAGGTTGATACACTATAAGACAAGTGTGATGCCCAATGGCTGATACACTACAAGACAAGTGTGGTGACTTATGGCCAATACACTACAGGACAAATGTGGTGAGTTAGTACATAAAGTGTTAGGATGGCTGATACCCTAATATAAGATAAGTTGATAAACTCAAGTAAGTTGAAAATGATGAGGGAAGTGTTACACCAAGGAATGATGCTTGGCCGATATCACATCTAGCACTTCAAGGTCGATATACCTTGGTGCACCTCAAATCTGATACAATTGAATGAGTAACACATGAAATGGTGTAATGGCAATTGACACAATAAGAAGTAATGATCTTAATACACTTTGACAAGTGTAGGCTAATTTACCTTAAGAAAGGGTTAAGCAAATTTAATATAGTATGATGTAATCAATATCCTAGTGAGGAAGAGAGAGAAATGCATACTTGTGTGATAATCATTTAATGGGCATACATTGATACTCCTAAAATGTGTGGAGCTATGTTTAGGGTTTTGATTCTTGATAATATGAGCTTGAAACCCTAATCGGCTTGAAAGGAAAACCCTAGCCCTATTAATGGGAAGGTTGTATTTCTCTTGTATTGCATGGTGATGTTATGTACTTGATAGTGTTTTTATCATGAAGTGCTAACCATGCAAGTATCAGGAGATGATGAGCATAGCCAGGTATGAGCTATGATGTTTCATATGATAAAGATTAAATGGGCCTTATGAGCCATGATTAATACTTGTACAACAAGTATAATGTTTATATGGTTTGATGACCTAAAAGATAGTTGTTTCCTATTGAGAGGTGACAAGATATTTAAATTGGCCTTGTGAGCCATGTGAAATACTTGTACAACAAGTATAATGAATACCTGGGTCAGAAGACCTAGAGATAATGGTTACATGATAAGAGGTAATAGTGTTCAATGATGAACTAAGGGTTTGAATACCCAGATTTAGCAATCATGATGATGATAATGTTAAGAGATGAGAATTCCTAGTAATGTGATAAGGGACTGAGATCATGAGTATTATACATTCAATGTGTTACAAAGATTATAAAAGTACTTGATAAATGTATTATACCTTTCTTTATAGCATTTGTTATAATCATGTTTGTAACTTGGTTGATGCTAAAAGATAATTGTAATACACTTAATTAATCAAGTGGAACCTTATCATGTAGTTTCCCTGGCCATAGATCCATTCGATGTCAGGATTTTCTGAATGGTGAAACAAGTTTAACTCGGAATGCATATTTTTGAAATGTGGCAGTGACAGACGAACATATCCTTATGTCCAGATAGGGATTTCTGTACGATCTCGTTGTTGAATAATATGTTGTCGTGTGATCTCCCTAATGAAAATGTACTGGGGATTGATGTGTGATCTCCCTGAAGAGAGTGCATGGTGCGGTTGTAGCTCTATAGCGAAGATTATGCTATACCCTGACAAGCTAGTTGTAGTTTGACATGATGTCACTTCCACTGGTCTCATTAACCGAGACGGGTGAGGTCTTGGCAGCTGGCTCTTCCATTGACCTTGTATGGTACCGATTTCGATTAAGCAGTGGTCGGTTGAGCATGAGCGGTATACCTCATCTCCTCAGGGCATAAGTGTGATTGTGAATATATAATCAGTCGTGTAGCATAATTGCTTAAGGACTGATTATGGAAACATTGGATGATGTGGTAATACTTTATGTATCACATAGTTGATAAATGTTATACATGTTCTTCATATTTCTTTTAAAGTATTACATGATTAAATTCTTGGCCATAGATATATGAACTACTCATTTATGTCATTATTCTGCCATGCTCATATATATGGACATATATTGCTCTATCTTAGATAGTTGTAATGCTCTAAAAGATGATATTGCTCTGTCCTACTTATAAACAATGATTAATCTTGCTTATTGTTATAATAGATCCTCTGCTCAGTTTTATACAATTTATCTGTGATAATAATATTGTTGGTGGGGAGTTATATCTCTTACTGGGACTTGTGTCTCACCCTGTTGGTCCCAAAAAAAATTAGGTGGACACGGACAAGGAGGTAGAGACCATACTGTAAAGGGAGGACATCAACAACAGGGACAACAGTGATAGCTCAGGTTGAGTGTGTTGTCTGTCATATCTTATAGATAGAAGTCTTATGTGTCATTCTTAGGTCCTTGGGAGTTAGTGTGTAATGCTTTTATAAACGATCTGAGATTTTGGCTTGTATGCCTCGAGGTTTATGTTGCTTCAGTATGTGTTTTGGCAAAGCAACTGGTATATGTTATCCTTCATATGAAATGGTACAATGTATGTATAATGTGAGCCATGATGTATATATTACTTTGGATCTTTCTATAAAGAGTTTTCTAGTAGTGGATCTCTTTGCAAAATGGTTTTAATTTTTAGTGATTTTCACTAATCTGTTGCTAATTGTTATTATGCATAATCACCGTGACAATTCGGTTGTAGTCATCACAAGTTTTGGTATCAGAGCTTAAGGTTCACTGAGTCTACAGAGACATAGGACTAAGGTGCTAAGTCTATTCTAGTGTCCTCTAGTATACCTTATAGTGACTTCTGCTTATGCAGAAGAAAGGGTAAAGCTTTAAGATGTCTGGCGAACATGATGAACACGTTGCTGAGAGCAATGTTGCTGTACTAGGAGAAGGTGCAAGGGATCACGAAAAAGAAGAATGACTGCCTGAGAGTCCCTAGGTTGATCCAGTCATGATAGAGAACCTTGCTTTTAATGCTCACGTTGGACAGGTTATGACAACAGTGATGCATATAGAGGATCGGATACTAGCAATACAACCTAGATTACCAGTCCCCAATGAAGAAACTTTGGACTCTAGAAGTATTTCTGATCGACATAGTTATGTTGGAGCATTAGAAAATGTTGAAAAGATTAAGATACAACAAGGAAATAGAGTCTTCTATAGGTGTAGGCAAGTAGGACATTTGATTAGGAACTGTCCAGTAAAGGAAAATGAGGTAGAGATTAAGAAAAGATCTGTCTAAACTTGGGAATAGATGCCTAATAGCTCTAAAACGACAATGTTTTTGGTGCCACCAATGCCAACAAACACCTAGTGCACCAAGGTAGTGGATACCAAGTAAGGGTAAAAGACCTAATTTTCCACTAGTTAGAACTCTTAGTTTAGCTTCTACATCGATAATAAGACCGACAAGACCAGGGTATAAGAACAAGACATGTTATAGATGCGGGCATGTTGGGCATATTAGAACCTTTTGTCCGAAAGAAAGGAAGAAATGACCCAACAATCAAGACAGACTCAACAATACTTGCATAAGTTACACCCCAACAAAAGCAACAACATGAAACAACTAGACTCCATGTTTTGAGTCAACCTGAAGTGGTCGATGACATGTAAGGGGTAATAGGTCAGATAGAGCTTTTTCATTCTGATATGTCTTCTCTTGATTTTATCTGTTAGTTATAAGAAAGATAGTTATTGTTGAGCTTCCTTTGATTAGTCCTATGAGGACATGAGGAAGAGATAAAAAGGATGAGAACTTATATTCTGTCCAGTATTCTTTAAAATGTTTTATAATTGCTCTTATCTATATAAAGAAGGAAGAGGTGTATAAGAGATGCCTGGAGAAATCCAGGGATACTAAGTCCTATGACTGGGATGATATGAAAAGTAAAGTATATGATATAAAATAAGGTGCATACTACCTAATCTCCGTACTTGCATACCCTGGCCAGGTATTTAACTATTGAAGGCAAGGTAAGTATGGGACTCTTAGATTACTATCTTTCTGATTACTCTGATCAAGTAGTCATTCTGAGATAATCTAAAGAGCATAATGAAACTGGAAATGGCATGGATATTTTTGTCACTTCCTAACTACAATAAAATGGAACCTGAGTTTATCTCAAACCAATTTGTGAGTATGAGGAAATATAAAGTACAATACTCATGATAAGAGAAAGGGAACAAGGGAGATGATCCATGTTCAATAAAGAATATGTGAAGAATAAAGATCTTTTCCAGGATGAGAATATGAAAAATGTGATAAAATTAGAAAATGTTCATGAACATACTAGAAAATAACAAAGAAAAGAATGATGACATGTAATCATGTTTATATTCCTATGTTGGTGGCAAGGAACCTAAGATGAAACAAGATTGAATGACACATGAACAGTTGAAAGTTCATGCAATAATCAATATGTAATCTCTTTTCTTTGATAAACAATCCTGGATGATGAATGGGGCGATAAGAGGAATATGTTTCCTTGTGTTCTTTCCTTTCAGGGACATGGCAGTCAAGTGAGTCCTATGACACTTGATGTGCATGGGTGAGAAGAAATCTATAGATGGGTACTTTGAAAAGTATCAATTAGTCCTAGACTTTGGTTCCAAGATAAAGTTATATGTGATAAGTAATGTCCCGAGATGAAAGAAAGGTCCTATTATATGTTTGGTTTTAGTAATAACAACAGAAGATAGAAATGATGAGGATGTGATGCATTTTTGGCACATGTAACAGATACCAATGTAAGTAATCCTAGTATCTAAGAAATTTCAGTGGTATGAGAAAGTGAGAACTTGACTCCCGATAAGATGATTAATGTTTGGTTACCTAGAAGGGCCAACTTTGAGATCACTCTAGCTACATACTATAGTATGGATATCATATGTTAGGGGTTTATGCTCTGCATAAACATGACATTGGTAAGGATGTATTAATTAAAGGAACAATTGTAGAATCGTCTTGGGAAAAGTTTATCAAGCTAAGTATAATTCCTTAGAATATCTTGATCCAATTTGAATTAAGAAAAAATCAAAGAAAGTTGTACATCGACTAGAGATAGATAAATAAGGTTTATGATCCCTATCTAGATCGATTGAGGGGGCTTATACATATAACATCTAGAGTTACCTATGAGATAGTTCTCCTTTGATAAGCAACCTCTCCTTATAACAAAAGAATAAACAGCTAACAGGATAGCCAGTACAAGTCATAAGTAAGTTTAGTGTTGTGTCAGCAGATTAGAGTGGCACAACAGAAGTATGATAAGACTTGTAATCCCAAGTGGGTGACAGAATGTAGCTCTAGTCTTTCCTTGGAGGATAAATGCTAAGCTATGTGAGGGGTATGGAAAACTCCCAAGATCAAGAATCTTATCACATATTGTAAGTTGAGAAGGTGACAAATCAGTGAGGTTTGACACCCGGGTTATACAAAGTATGTAAAGTGCTTCTCTGATTAAAAAAGTGTTACTTGACATAGAGTTGACTCCGTAGTTAGTAATGAAAGGAAAGTTGAGTATGTGTCCTATGTGACAGATTCTACAATGACCCAGAATGGAAGAACTTTGTATTGGTAAAAGTTATATGGCATCTCCATGACATCAAGGTGTTATATGGAGGCTTGATGGTATAATGCATGAGTAACAATTGTCTCCCTTCATCTAGGATTTTGGGGACGAAATCCTTGTCAGGGGTTTATAACTTACAAGAACCCTGACCCAGGTTTAGGGCTAACCCTATTTGTTTTGTCTAAGTAAGTTGATTAGAACTTTAATATAAACCTCTAAGGTGTTTTTTTATCATGTGACACATTTATGTTTCAATTTTGGTCATGTTTGAATACTGTTTGAGCAATGTTCCCTTGTTTTGGAGCAAAGTGCAATTTACCCAAGATAAGGAGTTATATTGCAATATTCCACATGTTGAACGTGCCTTAATAAAATTAGCATCATAAGAGAGAAAATTATGCTAAGTGGTGGCTTGTGGAAAGCCTAAGTTCCAAGTTGGAGCCTGTTTGAATAATGCTTGTGCCTTATGTACTAGTTTTGGTGCAATTTGCAATTTACCCAAAATGTAGGGTTTATGTGCAAATTACCACCCCTAAAGTGTCCCTACTCTCTCTTAGTATCACCAAGAGGAGATATAAAGAAGGAGGCACCATGTTTGAAACATTTTTGAGTGATGGTATTCTTGGTGATGAAAAGACCAAGAAGAGTTGTATAGTTGAAGCCCTATTTGAGTTATATTGAGTTGTAGAGCTTATATGGGAGTGCCTATCAGCCAAAGAGCCATAGAGAAGTTCCCATATCATTTTCTAAACTCTTTTCCTTTTCCATTATCTGATAATCAGCTCAAGGAGGTGATGGGTATCGGTTTACAATATTCCTTAGAAAAAGTGTATCGGTTTGTGAATAAAGTGAAGTTGAGTTGAAATATCTTGCTCAACAAGATAACTAAGGGCCAAAATCTTATCCCTAGATTATCCTCAAGAGTTTTTCATGTCAAGATAAATATGTGTTCATGCATGGACACGTGTCAACCATGCATGGACACGTGGCACCTAGTAGTGTAAAGTGATGACATCTCTTATACACTCTCTCTCATGAACCTCAATTATATATACCACTCCTTTCACCTACTACTGAAACTTTTCAAACCTTATCACTCCATTTCTCTTAGATATCATGCATAGTAGTAAGGATCAATTAGGAGCTCGAGTAATGCTTAAGGTGAAGCCATGGTCATCTTCAACCTTGGATAAAGTATGATCTCGGGTTGTGATCCTTTCTTTCTTTCTTCTTCACCAAGTTCTTAACTATGGTGATTCCTTGCATGTAGAGGAGTTGTAAATGAGTCTTGGATCTATGATAAATTCATACTAAACCTTGGGAATGTGAAGCTTTGGAGCTTGGAGCTTCGAAGTTGTTCTTGAGGTGGGTTATTTAACTTGAACCCAATCATGTTATTATTCACCTTCAATCTTACTATACTTGATGATCTACTTTCAATTTCAAGTTTTTTTGAATAATTGATGCATCCATGAGTTCTAATAGTTGCATATACCTGTTGTTGCCATGAAAAAGAACAGTAAGGAATGAAGTGTAGAGCTTGATGATAATGACATCATCATGGCACAAACTGATATCGGGTTAAAGCACCTCTAACCCGATATGGTGATGAAACCCAATATCGTGGTATGAAACCCGATATACCTTGGAACCCCACACTCCTATCAGTTTGTACTCTTGGGTTGGTTGAGACTAACCAGTTGTCTAAGCTGTCACTTAACACATGGTGAATGGTAGGCCGACACCGTGAAGGTTTGAAGAGGTATGAGCATAAGGGTCTAACCCGACATGCAAAACCCTAATTTTGAGCAACCCGATATGAGTGACACACACATACACCTCATGCATGACATGGTGATGAACCTACACCTCATGCATGATATGGTGATCAAGGATACACCTCATGCATGATATGGTGATCAAGGATACACCTCATTCACGATATGGTGATGAACCTACACCTCATGCACGATATGGTGATCAAGGATACACCTTATGCACGATATGGTGATCAAGGATACACCTCATGCATGATAGGGTGATGAACCTACACCTCCTTCATGATATGGTAATCAACAATACCCTAATCCACGATGAGTCCATATCACTTGGTGATAGTTGGGCAACTCAAGAATTGATGCTAGGATGATACACTACAAGACAAGTGTGGTGACCTATGGCCGATACACTACAATATAAGTGTGGTGACTTATGGCCAATACACTACAGGACAAATGTGGTGAGTTAGTACATAAAGTGTTAGGATGGTTGATACCCTAATACAAGATAAGTTAATAAACTCAAGTAAGTTGAAAATGATGAGGGAAGCATTACCCCAAGGAATGATGCTTGGTCTATATTACATCTAGCTCTTCAAGGTTGATATACCTTGATGCACCTCAAATCTGATACAATTGAATGAGTAACACGTGAAGTGGTGTTATGGCAATTGACACAATAAGAAGTAATGAGCTTAATACACTTTGACAAGTGTAGACTAATGTATCTTAAGAAAGGGTTAAACCAATTTAATATAGTATGATATAATCAATATCCTAGTAAGGATGAGAGAAAAACTCATACTTGTGTGATAATCATTTAATGGGAATACATTGATACTCCTAAAATGTGTGGAGCTATGAATCAAGGTTTTGATTCTTGATAATATGAGCTTGAAACCCTAATCAACTTGAAACGCTAATCGGTTTGAAAGGGAAACCCTAACCCTATTAATGGGAAGGTCGTATTTCTCTTGTATTGCATGGTGATGTTATGTACTTGATATTGTTTTTATCATGAAGTGCTAACCATGCAGGTATCAGGAGATGATGAGCATAGCTAGGTATGAGCTATGATGTTTCATATGATACAGATTAAATGGGCCTTGTGAGCCATGATTAATACTTGTACAACAAGTATAATGTTTATATGGTCTGATGACATAAAAGATAGTTGTTGCCTAGTGAGAGGTGACAATATATTTAAATTGGCCTTGTGAGCCATGTGAAATACTTGTGCAATAAGTATAATGAATATTTGGGTTAGAGGACCTAGAGGTAATGGTTACCTGATAAGAGGTAATAGTGTTCAATGATGAACTAAGGGTTTGAATACCCAGATTTAGCAATCATGATGATGTTGATGTTAAGGGATGAGAATTCCCAGTAATGTGATAAGGGACTGAGATCCCGAGTGTTATGCATTCAATGTGTTCCAAAGATTATAAAAGTACTTGATAAATGTATTACACCTTTCTTTGTAGCATCTGTTCTTATTCATGCTTGTAACTTGGTTGATGCTAAAATATAATTGTAATGCACTTAATTAATCAAATGGAACCTTATCATGTAGTTTCCCTGGCCATAGATCCATTCGGTGTCAGGATTTGTTGAATGGTGAAACGAGTTTAACTCAGAATGCATATTTTTTAATATGTGGGGTGACATATGAACATATCCTTACGTCCATATAGGGATTTATGTACGGTCTCCCTGCTGAATACCATGGTTGTTGTGTGATCGCCCTGATGAAAATGTACCGGGGATTGATGTGTGATCTCCCCAAAGAGAGTGCATGATGCGGCTATTGCTCTATAGCAAAGATGTTACTATACCCTGGCAATCTAGTTGTAGTTTGACATTATGTAACTACCAATGGCCTCGTACTGACTGAAATGGGTGAGGTCTTGGCAGCCGGCTCTTCCATTGACCTTGTATGGTATCGATTTTGAATAAGCAGTGCTCGGTTGGAGAATGAGCGGTATACCTCATCTCCACAGGGCATAAGTGTGATTGTGAATATGTAATCAGCCATGTAGCATAATTTCTTAAGGACTGATTACAAAAACATTGGATGAAGTGGTAATACTTTTTGTATCACATAGTTGATAAATGTTATACATGTTCTTCATATTTCTTTTAAAGTATTACATTATCCAATGCTTGGTCATAGATATATGAACTACTCAGTTATGGCATTATTCTGCCATGCTCATATATATGGACATATATTGCTCTATCTTAGATAGTTGAAATGCTCTAAAAGATAATATTTCTCTATACTACTTATAAACAATGATTAATCTTACTTATTGTTATAATAGATCCTCTTCTCAGTTTATACAGTCTATCTATGATAATAATATTATTGGCAGAGAGTTACATCTCTTGATGGGACTTGCATCTCACCTCGTTGGACCCAAAAACAATTAGGTGGATGCGGACGAGGAGGTAGAGATCGTACTATAGAGGGAGGACATCAGCAATAGGGACACCAGTGACAGATCATGTTAAGTGTGTTGTCTGTCATGTCTTATAGATAGAAGTTGTATGTGTCTTCTCCATGCTCTCAGGTCCTTGGGAGTTAGTGTGTAATGGTTTTATAAATGATCTAAGATTTTGTCTTGTATACCTTGAGGTTTATTTTGCTTCAGTATGTGTTCTGGCAAAGCAACTGGTATATGTTATGCTCGAGATGAGATGGCACAATGCATGTACAATGTGAACCATGATGTATATATTACTTTGGTTCTTTCTATAAAGAGTTTCCTAGTAGTGGATCTCTTTGCAAAATGGTTTTAATTTTTAGTGATGTTCAGTAATCCACAGCTAATGGTTATTCTACGTAATCACCATGACAATTCGGTGGTAGTCGTCACATATCGAGTGAAGCATCTTATGAGATAAGAAGCAAGATATATAAAGATAGTTCTTGAATGCTTCACAATATAAGTTTGAGCACAAACAATAGCAATGTGTTGAAAGAGTTCAATACATAAAGGATTCAATGAGAGACAATCCAGATTAATCTCTCATGAGTCATTTGTTCCAATTCTTTTGAATAATGGAAAATAACATGATTAAGATGCCATAGGCTGTAGCAATGGATCTATCATGAATGCTATAAAAGTGCTTATCCCATATAATCTTGTATACATTAGACATGACAAGAAGATATTAAATTTCAATAAGGGTTATTGGAATGTCATTAAAGATATCCATTAGTGATTGAGAAGTATCTAACGATAGATTTCTAGTAATTAAACATAGCAATAAAGGGAGAGTTGAGTGTAAAGGGTTACTCTGATGCAAGCTTCCAAAATGACAAAGCTGATTGCAAACCCTATAAGTATTATACTTGTTGTACAAGTATTAAGATGCCTCACAAGGCCCATTTAAATATGTATTATATGAAACATCATAGCTCATACCTGGCTATGCTCATCATCTCATGATTCCTGCATGGTTAGCACTTCATGATAAAAACAATAACAATTACATAACATCACCATGCAATACAAGAGAAATAAAACGTTCCCATTATTATGGTTAGGGTTTCCATTTCTAACCAATTAGGGTTTCAAGTTCATATCATCACTCTTCATTAAGAGAAATACAACCTTACCATTATTAGGGTTAGGGTTTCCCATTCTAACCGATTAGGGTTTTAGATTCATATCATCACTATGTGATACAAGAGAATACATCCTTCCCATTATTAGGGTTAGGGTTTCCCATTCTAACCTATTAGGGTTTCATATTCATATCATCACTATGTGATACAAGAGAAATACATCCTTCCCATTATTAGGGTTAGGGTTTCCCTTTCTGGCCGATTAGGGTTTCTAGTATATATCATCAAGAACCAAACCCTAATTCATACTCCACACATATTAGGAGTATCAATGTATGCTCATAACATGATTATCACATAAGTGTAAGTTTCTCTCTCATCCTCACTAGGATGTTGATTGCATCATACTCTATTAAATTGTCTCAACCCTTTCTTCAAGGTACATTCACCTACTTATCAAAATACATTAAACTCTTTACATCTTAATGTATTACTTAACATAACACACTACCTGTGTTACTCCATCAAGTACATTGAATTGTGGTGCTTCCATCGTATTGGGCATAGAGGTGTGTACTTGACACCATATCATGCTTCCATATTGTGTTTGAGGTATATCCTCATCACTATATCATGCTTCCATATCGGGTTGCTTCATCATTAGGGTTTGCATATCAAGTTAGACCCTTATGCTCACATTTCTTCAAAACTTCATGGTATCATCCTACCCTTCATCTTGTGATGAGTGATAGGCTAGATAACATGTTAGTCTAAACTAAACCAGGTGTACAAACCAATAGGGGTTTGGAGTTCCAATGTATATCGGGTTCCATATTACCAATGTTGGGTTTCAACACCATATCAAGTAAGAGTACATACTTGACTCCATGTCATGCATAGGGTGTGTGGTTGACCCCATATCATGCACAAGGTGTATTCTTGACTCCATATAATGCACAAGGTGTATGCTTGGAACCATATCATGCACAAGGTGTGCACTTCATCATCATATCATGCATGAGTTACATACTCATCACCATATCATGCTAGTGGTGTGTTCACCTCACCATATCGGGTTAGAGGTGCTTCAACCCAATATCGGGTTGGACCTTGATGATTTCATCATCATCAACCTCTAGACTCTTGTTCTTACTATTCAAGCTCATGGACAACAGTCCTAAACAACTTTTAGAACTCATTGGATCATCAATTATTAAAGAGAATTCGAAATTAAAAGTAGATCAACAAGTACAATAGAATTGAAGGTGAATAATAACATAATTGGGTTCAAGTTATATAACCCACCTCAAGAACAAGTTCAAAGCTCCAAGATCCAAAGGTTCACATTACCAAGGTTGAAGATGAACTTCACAACTCCTCTATATGTAAAGAATCACTATGTATAAGTATTTGGTGAAGAAGAAAAGAAAGGAAGATCACAACCCTAGATCCATGCTTTAATCCAAGGTTGAAGATGATCATGGCTTCACTTTAGGGTTAAGGCTTGAGATCTTTCTTGTTCCTTAGCACCATGCATGATACCTCACCACTCATGCACGATATCCCCTCACTTGTGGCTTATATCACTTCATTGTGGCCGATATCACCTTGCTATGGCCGATATCACTTTGTTATGGCCGATGTCACATTGCTATGGCCGATATCACCTTGCTATGGATGATATCAAGGCTCTATACAAAATACCCCTTTACCTATGCACAATACCAAGACACTATGCATGATATTTAAGAGAAAGAGTGTTACAACCCCAATTTTGGGCTTATATGATTTGAAATACAATTTCTTCAATAAATGTATGACTTTGTAATTTGTATGATTTAAGTTAATTGAGTGGTTTCCTTTGATAAATAGCCTTGTGTATTTGATTTCATGGGCCTTGTTGGCTACTGGGCCCAATAACAAGAAAAGGAAATAAAAAAGAAAGGAAATCAATTAATAAAAGAATAATTGAGATAATGATGAAAATATAAGAAAGATGTGGAAATATGGATAATGGGATCATTATGAACAAGATTTTGACTCCACATGGTTTTAATGGTAAAAGGAATAAAAAAAAGATTAAGAAAGAGAAAATATCAATTAAATAAGCTTTATTAAGGATAACTTGCACATGAGGATAATGCCTTTTTCCTTTTGAGTTTGGAACTCAAATTTGGTACACGAGTAGATAAAATCAAATAAAACATTACTAAGAAGAAAATTTGAGATATAAGAAAGGTATGTTTGAATCACATTGATGGTATTTTGAATCTACATGGTTATAATGGCAAGAAGAGGATAATTTTAGAAATTGGAAATAAAGTGTCATGAACTAATGAGTATATGCAGTGGCTTTTGTGTTGCCAAATCAGGAAGTATATCATCATGACCAATGGATTAAAATCCAAGCACAAAAGGAATATAAGTGATGATTTTTGGATTGAACATTATATAAATACTCTAATATGAGATTCCTTGCTAACCAAGGAATGTGGTTTGACAAGGAAGTAATCAAAGTTATAATTACACCCTAATAAGGAAAGTAGTTTTCTATGGACGGAGGGACTTGTTTCCTCATGGGTGAGTGTGCTAGGACGTTGCTACCTACCCCTATAAAAGGGTTGAACCCATAGCCTCGAGTCTTCTTCATATCATGCTCTTCTTCATCTTGTATCCGTATGAACCCCAACTGAGGGGGTGGTGCAATCCTGGAGCAGATTTGCATACTGGAAGGGGAATTCGGGGCATCCAGAGGCTCCTTCAGTGTGAAACGACTAGCCCACCAACTTCTCCTCACCTGCGCCATCTGCTAGATGTCTACACCACGTCTACAAACTGGTTGTAGTTGCAGACCTATAGTTCTTGAATCGGCTACCCCGACCATGACCTAGGAACCGTTCCCTGTGTATAGGAGTGCGGAAGAGGTGGGGCAACTTCCCCTGATGGCCGTCGGGGCCTGGGAAGGGGAGGCAGTGTCCCGCCTGACCCTTGTTGTGGTGGCAGTGGAGGGCTGCGCAAGGAAGATGACGACCAGAGTCGCCCGGACAAAAATTCTCTTCAAGGCGTGAAGAAGCGGGTCGTCGCTCGAAGGGTACAATTGTCAATGTGTTATGTTTTAAGTTAGCCGGGTTACGCAATGCATGTGACGGATGACCTGTCAGCTTCTCATTGATCCAAGTAAGTAAAACTTGCAAAATTCATAGTTAATTAATGGTAGCTCATATTGATACATGTAATATATGAATCTTGTTCAGAAAAATATGAGGAATCCAGTAAATAATCTGACTCTATTTCTGCTTCTAATTTGAAAAGTACATAAAGTTGATAACTTTAATGCTTTAAGTAGATCAATGCCCTAGATCTTGATTATGGATGTAGTTAATAGACTTAGTTGATGCTAGTAATCAAAGTCTGACTTAATTTCATAAATATGATGAAAGAGATCTAATTAGAGATAATTGTTCATAAGTGGTGTAATTAGGGTCTACTAACCTAGAAGATGTGAAAAATGGTAATTTGGGTTCATTTTTGAATTTGGCTATAATCATTGATGAAATCAGAGTTGTCAATTCAAAAGAGCCTGAACATGCTGATTGGCTTTAATGATCTTGATATGACCTAAAATGATAAGGTTAGTAGTTTAGTGTAAAAGAGTTATATTTGACTTAATTGGAATTCAATCATGCATATGATGTTTAAATTAGGGTTTGTGGGCCAAAACTGCATTAAAAGTGATATTTGGATGATGGAAGCTAAAACCCTAATAAAACCCTAAAAGGTGACCTAGAAACCCTAATGTGGGACCCGAGTCAATCTTGAGGATGTTTAATGATGCATGGGTGTTATGCATTAATTTCATGATCACTGATCAATTGCTTGATTGATTATTCTTTATTATTCTTGCTTGGGCATCAAGTTACTCTGGACCAGGTATGTGGTTATTTATGAATAATCAATTTAGTTTCATGGAGTTTCATGAATGTTTTATCAATTGGATGCAACCTAAACCGTTGAATGTTTAATTTTGAAATCCTATAAAGTCCATATGATTATCACAAATAAGTATACATGTGTATTCTCAAACCTACATGCCACCTTGATGTATGTTGCATGACCAAGCCCCAGAGGGAAGGTCTATTCGGTCAAGCCCTGGAGGGAAGACCATTGGGTACCTCGAGAGGTGACCCCAAGCACCAATCTCAGGATGGAGAAGGTGGCCTTATGTCCCTTGCAAGGACAAAACCCTAAGAGAGAGTAATCTAGGGTTTAGGGCAAAAGCGGTTGAGAATGTCACATTGAAAACGTAATTTGGATTGTTAATAACTTATTTGTGATAATTAGGTTGTTATAAACTATTTGTGAAAACTTTGATTGTCCCCCACATACCAGTATAGAAATATATTGACTGACATTTTGTTTGTCGGTGTTTTAGGTACAATTCTAAAAAATGGACAAACAGTAAATTGAAATACTGTGAAGATAAAAATAACTTGTGCAAGGAGGATTAGTTAGCATAGACTTTTTATGCGGATAGAAGTCTAGATCTGAATTTTACAAGGTATGCAAAAGATTTATTTTATTCAAACTCTTCAGTTTAGAAATAATAGAATTTGATAATTATTTTTGATTAAATGTCAAACCATGCATCCTAAAATATTGGGATAATGTCTATGACCTTTTGGTCTCCCTTGATTGGGGGTTATCGGGAGGCGGGGTCATTACATTTGGTATCAGAGCCAATGGTTTCTCATTTAATCCTTGATAATTATTAAATTTTACAAACTCCGTAGAACCCAAGGGAGTTATTAGAGGATTTTCTGATGACGGAGGTGTCTAGAAAAGTATAACGGTCTGGGGGGTGGCAATATTTTCCTTCGCCCCACTAGTCAGTCATGAGGACTCCCGGATGCGGTGTGACTGCCTGGCCAAAGTTTGAGGTTTTGACTCAAAATAAGATACCTTTAGGACTCTCTCATATATTTTGTCCCTTTTCAACCCCAATTCAATTAAGGTTCTAGGGTTTAGAGTTTTTCTCTCTCTTCCTCACCCTCTTGAGGTCACGGTAAGTATGATAAGGATTAAGGAATCCTCCACCAAATTAATGAAAGGCATGTAAATAAGATGTCATCGGTATAATAGTTTAAGTGTAAACTAAATATTAGTTACAGGCTTAGATTGCATGGTGTGTGTTGTCATGCCCTCAGGAGAACCCTGAGGTTAGTCCTTCTTGTTGGGAGGATGAGTGGAGAGTTAGCCCTGGGGGAAGAGGCCTCCAGGAAGAGGTAGAGACCTGATGCATCCTCTGAGGAAGATGCTAATCCTAACCCTAATTGGTAGTTAGGGAGAGAGATGTCAGGATGAGTTGGACATTGTGGTTGACCATACAGTTATGTACATGGGTTGACATGCATATAGGTTTTGGTGCACATGATAAGCATGAACTATGTGACACTGGTTTCTTTTAGTGACCCGACCTTGGGTGGGTCGTGCCGGTTAAGGGTGAGGGATAATCCCTCATTGAAGAAGATAGTGGTGACCATATAGAAACCCTTATGAGCATATATGAGCATAGAAGAGCATGCATCTATGTAGGAGAGAATGTCAGCAGTGATGATAGTAGGATGAGGCTTAGGTCAGAAGGGTTATGCCTGACAGATTAGGAGATGAACATGTAGAGATTTGGATAATCTTGATCGAACATAGGTTCAGATCATACGTTTCACCCATGTAGGTGTAAGCATGTATCCTTAAAAGCTTGGTCCACCTTCTTAGAGAGAGAACCTCCAGTGGTAAGGTCAGTTGTAGGGTTAGCTCTAGAGAGAGAGCAAGACCCAAGCAAGAAGGTTGGAAGCTTAGACTCTGAGACATGAGGAATCATGGGAAGTTGGGTATGATATGGCCTAGATGGATGAACCTAAGTAGATATATATGGTTTCATCATGATGATCTTTGGAGGCTTGTTGTATTGTGGTTGTCTTAGAGGAACCAAACCCTAGAAAGAGGAAGACGCTTCTGGAGTCGAAGTATAGATGTCATAGGTGCCTACCTTTTAGGTAGAAGAAGAGAGTTCCTTAGACCGAGGAGGTATGGTGACGAGTGGTGAGGCCTCGCACCCAGTTGGTTGTTCTTGTGTAGGGCTTTGAGGTGTTGTTCATGTGAAAGAATGTTGGAAAGTGTATGCCCTACCTTGTGCATGTTTGATTCGTGGTTGGGCAGTTGATGCATAAGGAGTGAACCTAGGGTTCCTAGACCAAAGAGGGAAAGTAGTGGTACCTAGTGCACTTGATGCTCATAATGATGTTTGAGCTCTTAAGGATTCGAGCATGGAACCCATCACGTTTAGAGGAAAAGGAAACCCCTTAGACTAAGGTATATGTTTGATGAACCCCTAACACATAGGTTGGTGACTAATGCATGTAAGATTTTGGTCCAATGTGGAGGGACAAGGAATAGGTATGACATACCAAGGAACCCCGAGTGGCTTAGTAGGTTGTCTTCTGGCTAGCTGCGTGCCTGAGTAGCATGATAGGGCTAAGCATGCACATGTTGGTGTAATCCCTTGACGTAAGGATGTTTGTGATCTTTGTTACTATCAAGAGATAGTTTTCTCCCATCCTGGGGAGGGACCCTTCTATAGGGTGAGTATCAGCTTTTATTTAGGTTCGAGGTAACCTATAGGGGTCTCTTTTATAAGAGTTTGATGAGCTAAGTGGAGAACACATGATATGAGCATGAATCTATAGACCCTTGTGTAACCATCTCCAAAGGAACATGAGGATAGGTTGCCATGGAGGTAACATGTATGGGGCCATACCAAGGAAGGTAGGTTGCCATGATCCCTATGAAAGGATGTAAGTTTGACCACGTATGCCCCTAGAGATGATGGAGTTTTGAGTAAGGGTTTAGGTTTGAGATGAACCATGATAGAATCCTCAGTCTGTGCTAAGGTCAGGTGGGAATAAGACCGATGGGAGTAGGAGTTACCTAATTCCCTAGTTGCATAAGACCATAGGGTCGGGAGGTAACAATTATCATTGTTTGAGGACCATGGGTTAGGAGATTGATCACCTTCATGAGCTCATGGGACCCAAAGAGAAAATGAGGTGGGCACTCCCTGGATGCATAAGGGAAGATGGATGACCCCAAAAGTACTGACACCCTATAGAACTAGAGGAGATGATTAAGGATTGTGTGACGACCCAAGTGTGTTTGGGAACAGTTTCCATGGAAGTAAACCTAAATTTGAGATGTTCATGATGTGGAGTCATGTGATGCACATTTCAACTTAGATTGGAAAGTGTATTGGCAATGTGTGATGCACCATCTCTACTCTTGGAATGGGATGAACTTTGTATTTGGACTGCAGTCAAATGCTTATTTCCTCTCATTATGGGTGTGAGAGATAGGGAAAACGCATGCCATACACTAAGGGTAAAGATGACGTGAGTTGAAACATTGCTATAAAGTTCAAGGATAGGGGAAGTATCATACCTTTCAAAGAGTATGTTGAATGGATGGTTTACAAACACGAGGAGAACTAAGGTAGTCATCATTTGAGGACGTTCTTATCAAGAGTGGTATGGAACTTATGAGTTATATAAGTTTGAGTTTGATAACCAAGATGATGAGCTTGGAGTTTTCTTGACTCATTTAGACCTAAATCCGAGATGAGGATGATAAGTGGAGTATATGAAGGTTTATGTCTTCACTGTTACCTAACACATAAGGATGTAAGGTGGTAATGGATGCTCTTTGTTGAGACACAACTATCTACTTTAGCCAGTAGAAAGGCTAGAAGAGGTGGTTGAACCCTAAGTTTGTGAGACGTGTATGGTTAACACCCAGATACAACCAGACCCATTGGTCAAGTGGTGGTTTCTTGGTTAGCCATCCTAGGGATTGATGCAATAAAAGGATGGTTGAAGAACCTCAGATACACCTCTGAGGAAAGGAAAGTGATGGAACCCATGAATACAATTCTCTAGGGTTTCTGAGGAGTCAACCTTGAGGAACCATGACATGCAGGAGCTTGTGATGATAAGTGCACCCTGCATCGTGGTACTACTAAGATGATTAAAGTTTGCAGTAGTGCTTTGAATACTTGAGATAAAGGAGTATATGGAGTTGCATGTGGCTTTTCACCATGCATGCCAGTGGGTGAAGACCGAACACCAGTAACCCAGTAAGTTGCTATGGATAATGAAGAGTCCCTGAGAGGGAATGGGAGTGGATCACCATGGACGTTGTGGTGAGTCTCCCCTGGACCAAGAGAGGTCAGGATGCAATATGGGTTATGGTAGATCGCCTTACCAAGTTGACCTAACCCTTCGCCCTCAGATAATACGCTTGAGAATTGTGAACATCTGAGACCGATATCCCTTAACAATGTTTGCCTGAAGTTGATGTCGAAGATTATCGCAGAGCGCATAAAACCATATCTGGATGCCTGGGTGTCACCCTTTCAATCGATTTTCATTCCGGGGAGGAGGATATCGGATAATATCAACCTCACGCAAGAGATGATACATACTATGGGAGCCAAGAAGACCGGACAACAAAGTATGGTTATCAAGCTGGATCTAGCAAAAGCATATGACATGCTCAGCTGGGTTTTCGTCAAAGACACACTACAACGCACGGCCAAACCAGATAACATTGTTCAAGTGATTATGAATATCATTGCCTCAGGAGAGATCTCTATTGCTTGGCAAGGTGAGAACCTGCAACCCTTCCGGGCGACGAGAGGGGTACGGCAGGGAGACCCTCTCTCGCCCTATATCTTCGTGTTATGCCTAGATAGGCTATGCCAGGACATTACTCAACATGAACGGGAATGAAGGTGGAAACCTCTGTGGATTATTAGAAGGGGACCCTTGATTTCACATCTCTGTTTCGCTGATGACATCCTTCTGTGTGGTGAAGCCTCTCTTTAGCAAGCTACCATAGTGCTAAGATGTCTAAAAAGGTTCAGTGAGGCATCTGGGCAGATGGTCGCGAAGGACAAATCGTCAATCTTTTTCTCTGCTAATACACCAGTGACTATAAGAAGAAGAATAGCTAGACGGATGGGGATGCCTATCACAAACAACCTTGGGAAGCACCTGGGGGTGCCTGTGATCCATGGGAGAGCCAATGCATCCCTGTATCTAAATACTATCAACAACATTGAAGCTCGTATATCAGCCTGGGCAAATAGGTGCTTGTTCTTCGCGGGGAGAGTAACCTTAGCTAAGTCGGTTCTCACGGCAATACCCACTTATTTAATGCAAACAACTGTCCTACCCATAGGGATTTGCGATCGGATTGACTCCCTGGTGTAGAATTTCATCTGGGGAGGAACCTCGGATTACAGGAGAATGAGCACTATAGCGTGGAGGAAGCTTATAGCACCCAAACATGAAGGCGGACTGGGGGTCAGATCGGCCAAGATACAAAATGAGGCCTTGCTATCAAGGAATGCCTGGGATTACTGTACAAAGCGGCACATTCACTGGAGGATTGCCATGATAGCTAAGTACGAACACCTTAAAGATAAGGGGCGCGTTGTGGGATCTCGTCTATGGAAGTTCATCCGGATGAATTTACCAGACATGGAGAACAGGGTTGGAAGGTCCATTCTGAACGGGGAGTCGACAGGAGTATGGAATGAGAACTGGGTCCAAGCGAAAGCAAGACCTGCAATACAACAAAATTGTAGCATACCGGAGGACATAAAGGACCTCAGAGTAGCATCGATGGCAACAGATACGGGCTGGGATGAAGATTTTATCAGATAGTGGTTTGAGTCAAACACTACTGAGCAGATCATGGGGATGATACCACCGGATACGGAAGCTGGAGAGGATGGTTTCGTCTACCTACATGATAATCGAGGCAGCTTCTCAACGAAGTCTATCTATAAGCAACACTTATTAAGAAAGAGGAAACTGATACAGGGGCCATGGAAGCGAGTATGGGCGCTTAAAACATCACAGGCGATCAAGGTCAGTCTATGGAAAATCCTACATGATGGGTTACTGACGAATGAGAACCGTCATAAGAGAGGGCTCACAGATAGTATACTGTGCCCGAGATGTAATCAACAAGAGGAGTCCTTGGTCCATGTACTGAGGGACTGTTTTTTTGCTAATCAGGTCTGGAATGTTATTGCCAACAGGGTCACTACCTTTAGCCACCATGGTGACCTCAAGTCCTGGATAACTAGTAACTTGAAGGGAGATACACAAGAGGAAAACCGGTCGATCTGGTTTGCTACTACGGTGCATTTCCTATGGATATGGAGGAACCAATTTATTTTTGAGAACAGCAGGATAAATCCACAGCAGGCAGCCCGGTTGATTGAGTCACATGTCCGTCTTGCTCAAGAAGCTTTTGGTGCATCAAATGTTTCACAAGGAGTCAGGGAATCAATGAAGGTTCAGTGGACAAGTCCACCGGCTCGCATGGTCAAGATTAATGTCGATGGATCAGTAAGGATGAAGAGGAAGAAAGCAGCTATAAGCTATGTCATCTGAGATCACAGCGGGAGCTGGATTAAGGGAGGTACCTTCTGTAAAGAATCGTTGGATGTTCTAGAAGTGGAGTTAATGGCCATCTACGAAGCTGTTAAAGTCATGCACGGAGTTAGGGAACCTGTGATCATCGAATCGGATAGCAAGGTAGCCTGTCAAGCAGTGAACTCTGAGCATGGTGCTATTCCCAGGTTCAGACAACTGGAATCGGCAATCAGAAAGGAGCTGAGGAAGAAGCAGAACATGGTGCTATCATTCATACCAAGAACGGCCAACAAGCTTATGGATAAGCTAGCTAGATGGGCTTCGTTTGAGAGTAATCCACAGTATAGTTGGGATTCATGCCCAGACTTTTCCTCTGCTATTTGGGGTAATGAAACTGGGGCTGTTGTAAATGGGGAGAACCCTACCGTTGGCCTGGTCCGGGAGCAGGATGAATAAGTCCCCGAAGAGAAAAAAATAAGCTTTATTAAGGATAACTTGTACATGAGGATAATGCCTTTTTCCTTTTGAGTTTGGAACTTGAATTTGGTACACGAGTAGATAAAATCAAATAAAACATTACTAAGAAGAAAATTTGAGATATAAGAAAGGTATGTTTGAATCACATTGATGGTATTTCGAATCTACATGGTTATAATGGCAAGAAGAGGATAATTTTAGAAATTGGCAATAAAGTGTCATGCACTAATGAGTATATGTGGTGGCTTTTGTGTTGCCAAATAAGTAAGTATATCCTCCTGACCAATGGATTAAAAGCCAAGAACAAAGGGAATATAAGTGATGATTTTTGGATTGACCATTATATAAATACTCTAATATGAGATTCCTTGATAACCAAGGAATGTGGTTTGACAAGGAAGTACTCAAAGGTATAATTACACCCTAATAAGGAAAGTAGTTTTCTATATATGGAGGGACGTGTTTCCTCATGGGTGAGCATGCTAGGACGTTTCTACCTACACCTATAAAAGGGTTGGACCCATAGCCTCGAGTCTTCCTCGTCTCACGCTCTTCTTCATCTTGTATCCGTCTGAACCCTAACTGAGGGGGTGGTGCGATCCTGGAGAAGATTCACATCCTGGAAAGGGAATTCAGGGAATCCAGAGGCTCCTTCGGTGTGAAATGACCAACCCGCCAACTTCTCCTCGCCCGCGCCACCTGCTAGACGTCGACACCACGTCTGCAAATTGGCTGTAGTTGTAGACCTATAGTTCTTGAATCAGCTACCCCAACCATGACCTAGGGACCGTGCCATGTGCTCAGGAGTGCGACGAGGTGGGGGAACTTCCCCTGATGGCCGTTGAGGCCTGGAAAGGGGAGGCAGTGCCGCGCCTGACCCCTACTGTGGCGGCAGCAGAGGGCTGCATGAGGAAGATGATGACCAAAGTTGCCCAGACAAAAATGCCCTTCAAGGTGTGAAGAAGTGGGTCGTCGCTCGAAGGGCAAAATCATAAACGTGTTATGTTTTAAGTTGGTCGGGTTACGCAATGCATGTTACGGCTGATGTGTCAACATCTCATTGGTCCAAGTAAGTAAAACTTGTGAAATTTGTAGTTAATTAATGGTAGCTCAGATTGATATATGTAATATATGAATCTTGCTCATAAAAACACAAGGAATCCAATAAAAATATAATCAGACTCTATTTCTACTTCTAATTTGAAAAGTACATAAAGTTGACAACTTTAATGCTTTAAGTAGATCAAAGCCCTAGATCTTGATTATGGATATATTTAATAGACTTAGTTGATGCTAGTAATCAAAGTCTGACTTAATTTCATAAATATGATGAAAGAGATCTAATTAGAGATAATTGTTCATAACTGGTGTAACTAGGGTCTACTAAACTAGAAGATGTGAAAAATGGTAATTTGGGTTCATTTGTGAATTTGGCTATAATCATTGATGAAATCAGAGTTGTCAATTTAAAAGAGCCTGAACATGTAATTTGTCTTAATGATCTTGATATGACCTAAAAGGATAAGGTTGATAGTTTAGTGTAAAAGAGTTATATTTGACTTAATTGGAATTCAATCATGCATATGATGTTGAAATTAGGGTTTGTGGGCCAAAACTGCATTAAAAGTGATATTTGGATGATGGAAGCTAAAACCCTAATAAAACCCTAAAAGTTGACCTAGAAACCCTAATGTGGGACCCGAGTCAATCTTGAGGATGTTTAAAGATGCATGGGTGTTATGCATTAATTTTAGGATCACTGATCGATTGCTTGATTGATTATTCTTAATTATTCTTTCTTGGGAATCAAGTTACTCTAGATCAGGTATGTGGTTATTTATGAATAATCGATTTAGTTTCATGGTGTTTCACAAACATTTTATCGATTGGATGAAACCTACACCGTTGAAAGTTTAATTCTACAATCCTATAAGTCCCTATGATTTTGACAATTAAGTATACATGCGTATTCTCGAACCTACATGCCACCCTGATGTATGTTGCATGACCAAGCCCCAGAGGGAAGGTCTATTCGGTCAAGCCCCAGAGGGAAGACCATTGGGCACCTCGAGAGGTGACCCCAGGAACCAAGCTCAGGATGGAGAAGGTGGCCTTATGTCCCTTACAAGGACAAAACCCTAAGAGAGGGTAATCCAGGGCTTAGGGCAAAAGCGATTGAGAATGTCACATTGAAAATGTAATTTGGATTGTTAACAACTTATTTGTGATAATTAGGTTGTTACAAACTATTTTTGAAAACTCTGATTGTCCCCCACATACCAGTATAGAAATATACTGACCGACGTTCTGTTTGTCGGCGTTTTAGGTACAATTATGAAAAATGGACAAATAGTAAATTGAAATATGTGAAGATACAATTAACTTGTGCAAGGAGGATTAGTTAGCTTAGACTTTTTCTGCAGATAGAAGTCTAGATTCCAATTTTACAATGTATGCAAAAGATTTATTTTATTCTAGCTCTTCATTTTGAAATAGTAGAATTTGATAATTATTTTTGATTAAATGTCAAACCATGGATCCTGAAATATTGGGATAACATCTCTGACCTTTTGGTCTCCCTTGATTGGGGGTTACCGAGAGGCGGGTTCTTAACAAAGAGGGTGGTAAGTTTCAAAAAGTTTCCCTAGTAGGTGATAGGAGTGGCATATATAGTTGAGTTTCATGCAAAAGAGTGTATATGAGGTGTCATCATTTTAAGCTACTAGGTGCCACATGTCCATGCATGGTTGACACATGTACATGCATGCACTCATATTTATCTTAACATGCAAAATTCTTGAGGATAATCTAGAGATGAAATTTTGGCCATCACTTATCTTGTTGGATAAGATATTTCAACTCAATCACCACTTTATTCACAACCCGATACAACTTTTCCAAGGAAGTTGTAAACCGATACACTTCACCTCCTTGAGGTTCTTATCCCATCATGGACAAGGCCAAGAGTTCACAAACCGAAATGAGACTCCCTCTATGGCTCCTTGGCCGATAGGCACTCTCATATGAATTCTACAACCCAATACAACTCAAATTAGGGTTTCACATTCAACCTTTTCTTGGTCTTTTAATCACCAAGAGTACCATCAGTCAAATATGATTCAAATCTGATGTATCCTTCTTTATATGTCCTCTAGATGATACTAAGAGGGAGTAGGGACACTATAGAGGTGGTAATTTGCATGTCAACCCTACATTTTGGTTAAATTACAATTTGTATCAAAATTGGTGCACAAGACACTAGCTTTATTCACACAAGTTCAAGCTTGGAATTTTAGGCTTTCCACAAGCTACCACTTAGTGTCATTCTCTCTCTTATGATTCTAAAACACTTAAGGCACTTTAAACATGTGACATATTGCAATATAACCCCTTATCTTGGGTAAATTGCATTTTGGTCCAAAATAAGGGAACATTGCTCAAACATCATTCAAACATGACCAAACTTGAAACATAAGTTTTTCACATGATAAAAAAATACTTTAGAGAATTATATTAAAGTTCTAAGTAACTTATTTAATCCAAAAAAATATGGTTATCCCTAAACCCAGGTCAGGGATGTTACAAGTTATAAACCCCTAACAAGGATTTTGTCCTCGAAATCCCAGATGAAGGGAGACAATTATTATTCATGCATCATATCATCAAGCCTCCACATAACATCTTGACATCATGGAGATGCCATAGAGCTTGGACCAGCACAAGTCCATCCATTCAGGGTCATCGTAGAATTTGTCATACATGACACATACTCAACTGTCCTTTTCATTAATGAATGTAGTGTCAATTCTATGTCAGGTAACACTTTCTAAGTCAAAGAAATATTATTCATACTTTGAATAATTCGGGTGTCAAACCTCATTGATTTGTCACCTTATCAACTTACATCTTTTATGTAATAAGATTCTTGACCTTGGGAGTCTTCCATACCCCTCACTTAGTTTAGCATTTCTCCACCAAGGAAAGACTGGACTTACATTATGTCACCCATTTAGGATTACAAGTCTTATCATACTTATGTTATGTCACTCTAATCTGTTGACACAACATTAAACTTACTTATGACTTGTACCAACCATCCCATTAGCTATTAATTTTCTTGTCATAAGGAGAGGCTACTTATTAAAGAAGAGCTATCTAAGGAATTATATTTAGCTTGATAAGCTTTTCCCAAGACGATCATACAATTGTTCCTTTGATTAATAAATCCTTTTCGATGTTATGTTTATGCAGAGCATAAACCCCTAACATATGATATCCATACTATAGTATGTAACTAGACTAATCTCAAAGTTGGACCTTTCTAGGTAACCAAACATTAATCATCTTATCAGGAGTCATGTTCTCATTTTCTCATGCCATTGAAAGTTCTTGGATACTAGGATTCTTTACCTTGGTATCCGTTACATGTGCACATAACATACTCATCATTTCCATCTTCTGTTGTTATTACCAAAGCCAAACATATAATAGGACCTTTCTTTAATCTTGGGACACATATAACTTCGTCTTAGAATTAAAATTCAAGACTCACTGATACTTTTTAAAGTACCCATCTATGGATTACTTCTAATCCATGCACATCAAGTGTTATAAGACTTACTTGATTTTCATGTCCCTAAAAGGAAGGAACACAAGGAAACATAGTCCTTTTTATCGACCCATCATTATCTAGGGTTGTTTATTAAAGAAAAGAGGTTATCACCTTCTTTGATTATTGCATGAACTTTCAACTATTCATGAGTCATTCAATCTTGTTTCATCTTAGGTTCCTTGCCACCAACATAGGAATTATAAAGATTATTACATGTCATCATTCCTTTCTTTGTTATTGTCTAGTATGTTCATGACATTTTTTATTTTATTTATATTCACACCGTGGAAAAGATCTTTATTTTTCACAAATTATTTATTGAACCGGGATCATCTCCCTTGTTCCCTTTCTCTTATCATGAGGATTGTACTTTTTACTTCCTCATAGTCACAGATTTGTTTGAGATAAACTCAGTTTCTATTTCATTGCAGTTAGGATGTGATAGAAATATCCATGCCATATTTTCAGTTTCATTATGCTCTTTAGATTGTCTCCAAATGACTACTTGATTAGAGTAATCAGAAAGATAACAATCTAAGAGTCTCATACTTACCTTGCCTTCAATAGATGAATACTTATCCAGGGTATACAAGTACTGAGATTAGGTAGTATGCACCTTGTTTTATATCATATACTTTACTTTTCATATCAGCTATATCATAGGACTTAGTATCCCTAGATTTCTCCAGGCATCTCTCTTACACCTCATCCTCTTTTATACAGACAAAAGTAATTATAAAACATATTAAAGATTACTGGACAGAATGTAAGTTCTCATGCTTTTTATCTCTTCCTTATGTCCTCATAGGACTAATCAAAGGAAGCTCAACAACTACTACTTTTCTTATAATTAATAGATAAAATTAGGAGAAGACATATCAGAATGAAACAATTTCATCTAACCTGTCTCGATCCCGGATCTTATTATTGCCTATTTCCAACGTCGTGCTCTACAAATTGGTGCATATGGACCTACTTGGGACGCTTGTCCACATACTCGTGTGCCACTACTAAACTATTTCCTTTGAGAGTCTTGTTGACTCTGCCTCGGTGGTTGGGTCATTCCCTCCTTTCTTTTTGGACAAAAGGATCTAATATGCCCAACTTTTCCACATCTAAAACATGTCTTATACACACTCCTTGGTCTTGTCGGCCTTATAACCGATGTAGAAGCTAGATTAAAAGTTAAAACTAGTGGAACATTAGGTCCTTTTCCCTTTCTTAGTAGGCACTACCTAGGTGCACTAGGTGTTTGTTGCATTGCTGGCACCAAAAACTTCCCCTTTTTAGAGCTACTAGGCATTTGTTCCCGAGTTTGGACAGATCTTTTCTTAATTTCTACCTCATTATCCATGACTGGACAGTCCCTTATCAAATTTCTTGCTTGCCTACACTTGTAATATACTCTGATCCCTTGTCATATCTTAATCTTTTCAAAATTTTCTACTGCTCCAACATAACTATGTTGATAAGAAATCCTTCTAGAGCCCAAAATTTCATCATTGGGGACTGGTAATCTTGGTGGTATTGCTAGTATCTGATCCTCTATATGCGTCAATGTTGTTATAACATGTCCAACTAGAGCATTAAAAGCAGGGTTCTCTATCATGGCTAGATCAGCCTGGGGATTCTTAGGCACTCATTCTTCTCTCACTTGATCCCTTGCACCTTCTCCTAGTGTAACAACATTTCTCTCAGCAATGTGTTCCTCGTGTTCTCCAGACATCTTTAAGATTTACTCTTTCTTCTGCATAAGTAGAAGTCACTATAAGATTTACTGGAGGACATTAGAACAGACTCGACACCTTAGTCCTATGTCTGTGTAGACTCATTGAACCTTAAGCTCTAATACCAAAACTTTGTGACGACCTGACATCGAATCAAGCAAATCGCCACCAGTATATATGCAGAATAAACATTAGCAGCGGATTAACAAAAATCACTAAAAATTAAAACCATTTTACAAAGAGATCCAATTCCAAGAAACTTCTTAAGAAAAGAACCAAAATAATTTATACATCATGGTTTACATTGTACATACATTGTACCATCTCACCTTAGGGATAACATATACCAGTTGCTTTGTCAAAACATATACTGAAGCAACATAAAACCTCAAGGCATACAATCCAAAATCTCAGATTGTTTATGAAACCATTATGTACTGACTCCAAGGACCTGAGAGTATAGAGACAACACATAGGACTTCTATCTACAAGACACGACATACAATATACTCAACCTAAGTTGCTACTGCTGCCCCTGTTGTTGTTGTCCTTCCTTTGCAGTACTGTTTCTACCTCCTTGTACACATTCACCTAAAAATTGTGGATCCCACGGGGTGAGGCACAAGTCCCAGTGAGAGATATAACTCTTCACCAACAATATTATTATCACAGGTAAATAGTGTAAAACTGAGCAGAGGTTCTTTTATATTAATAAGCAAGATTAACCATTGTTATAAGAAGAATAGAGCAATCTCATCTTTTAAAGTAATGCAATTATCTATGATAGAGCAATAAATCATCTATTCACTTTATAAGGAATATGAATAACATGTATAACATCTATACATTTAAGATGTATAAAATAAGTGTACATCAACCAATGTTTTTTGTATTTTATCCTCAAGCAAATACGCTACACAGCTAATTACATATTTACAATCACACTTATGCCATGAGGAGATGAGGTATACTGCTCATGCTCCAATTGACCACGGCTACGTAAAGCATCGCTACCGTACAAGGTCAATGGAAGCGCCGGCTACCAAGACCTCACTCGTCTTAGTCAGTACAAGACTACTAGCAGGACATCTTGTGTCATCTACAATTAGCTTACCTGGGTATACTGGTATCTTTGCTATAGAGCTAAAACTGCATCATGCACTCTCTTCAGGGAGATTTCAATTATTCATCCCCCAATTATAGTGATAAGGAAGATTATACATCAATTCCTCATTTGGTCGAGAGATTCACATATCAATCCCGTTATAAATTAATGAAGAAGAGTTTACACATCAATTCCTCAATTGGTCAGGAGATTCACATATCAATCCAGATATAAAATAAATGAGGAAGGTGCTACATCAATTCTTCATTAGGACATAAGGATATATGTCATCCTTCACCCCCACATATTCAAAATATGCTCTCTGAGTTAACCTTGTTTCACCATTCAGCAAATTCTGACACTGAATGGATCTATGGTCAGGGAAACTACATGATGAGATTCCACTTGATTAATTAGGTGTATTACAATATCTTTTAGCATCAACCAAGTTACAAACATGAATTATAATAGATGCTACAAGGAAAGGTGTAATACATTTATCAAGTACTTTCATGATCTTTGAAACACATTGAATGTGTAACACTCGGGATCTCAGTCCCTTATTACATTACTAGGGATTCTTCTCCCTTAGCATTATCATCATCATGATTACTAGATATGGGTATTCAAACCCCTAGTTCATCTCTGAACATTGTAACCTCTCATCAGGTAATTGTTACCTCTAGGTCCCCAGACCAAGGTATACATTATAGTTGTTGCACAAGTATGTCACATGGCTCACAAGGCCCATATAAATATCTTGTTAGTTCTCACTAGGCAACAACAATCGTTTTAGGTCATCAGACCCTATAAGCATTATACTTGTTGTATAAGTGTTTAACATGGCTCACAAGGCCCATTCAAATCTATGTTATATGAAACATTATAGCTCATACCTGGCTATGCTCATCATCTCATGATTCCTACATGGTTATCACTTCATGATAAAAACAATAGCAAGTACATAACATCACCATGCAATATAAGATAAATACAACTTTCCTATTATTAGGGTTAGGGTTTCCCATTCTAACAGATTAGGGTTTTGAATTCATATCATCATTATGTGATACAAGAGAAATACATCCTTCCCATTAATAGGTATATGGTTTCCCATTCTAACCAATTAGGGTTTCAGATTCATATCATCACTATGTGATATAAGAGAAATACATCCTTCCCATTATTAGGGTTAGGGTTTCCCTTTCTGGTCGATTAGGGTCTCAAGTATATATCATCAAGAACCAAACCCTAATTCATACTCCACACATATTAGGAGTATCAATGTATGCTCATAACATGATTATTACATAAGTGTAAGTTTCTCTCTCATCCTCACTGGGATGTTGATTGCATCATACTCTATTAAATTGGCTCAACCCTTTCTTCAAGGTACATTGGCCTACTTATCAAAATACATTAAACTCTTTACATCTTAATGTATTACTTAACATAACACACTACCTGTGTTAATCCATCAAGTACATTGAATTGAGGTTCTTCCACCATATCAGGCATAGAGGTGTGTACTTGACACCATATTGTGCTTCCATATCGTGTTTGAGGTATATCCTCATCACCATATCATGCTTCCATATCGGGTTGCTTCATCATTAGGGTTTGCATATCGAGTTAGACCCTTATGCTCACATTTCTTCAAACCTTCATGGTATCATCCTAACCTTCATCTTGTGATGAGTGATAGGCTAGATAATAGGTTAGTCCAAACTAAACTAGGTGTACAAACCAATAGAGGTTTGGAATTCCAATGTATATCGTGTTCCATATTAGCAATGTTGGGTTTCAACACCATATTGGGTTAGAGTACATACTTGACTCCATGTAGTGCATAGGGTGTGTGGTTGACCCCATATCATGTACAAGGTGTATGCTTAACACCATATCATGCACGAGGTGTATGATTGACACCATATCATTCACAA